>JANSTT010022004.1:17868-43260 GCA_026745375.1 Platyura marginata | reverse complement strand
GGATTTGGACGGGATTAGAAATACAGGGAAATTTACATTAACTATACATTTTTATGCTTAATTAATTACAAATATTAAATACCAATGTAATCATCGCACAGGGATGTTACAATAGTGATAATAAAACTAGCAAAATATTTTATTTACTAAAAATGAACGTTTTTAATTAAAATCGAAACCATTGAAAATTATAATGAAAATGAATCAATCTACCATACATAAACAGTAAACAGTAAGGTGTAATTGTAATTTATATTTACTTATTTATTAATACATCTTCATATATGTATTCTATAAATAAATAGATAAAAAACAAATACACTTGATGAAAATCTGACCAAGAATATGGCAAAAAGAATCACATTCCCATTAGTCAAAAAGACATTGATTTATGCCATGACTATACCTATCCCTCAGTAAGTTTTCCAAAACTTTTATCAAAATATTTTCTATGCCCGACATAATAGTCTTATTGAAAGGTGTAACATAATAAGTATAATGTCAATGTCACAAACACAATATGTCAACTACACCTTTTGTAACACCACAAGCAATCTAATACCCAGATGGAGACTCTGGAAATAAGTTTCGTGTCAATTTTGGTTGTTGTTGGAACTTTTACATTGTTAAGGTTAATTAATTGTATTTGTTTTCCGTCTATTATGGCATAATTATTATTATGAACTTGTTTTTGTATGAAAAAGAAAATCTGGAATTTTCTGCACGTAAAAAATCACAAAACGAAAAACTGTCAAAGAAAATACACACACTTGATTAAGAACATTAATGAGTTTTCTTGAAGAGAAACTGTTTATATGCGTTTTGGTACACATATTAGAATTAGCCAATTGGTTTGTTTTCTTAATTAATTGTATAATGGACGTTGGAAAATTCCATACGGTATAACATGAAGTTTATGGAATGGATTAATCTATCAAAGGTTTTATCACTATTTTTCTTTTCTTTTCTTATATGTATCCAACATGAAAATGTTTAATTTCATTTATTATTATCGGAAAAGCTGGAAAAACTTAAAGAGATTTGAAGCTATTTACAAGTAGAATTTGTTGTTTTTATTTTTATTAATTTATTAAATGTTTCGTTCAATATATTCAAGACTTCTAGGTGGCGTGGCGTGGGTGTGTAACGTGGCGTGGCGTGGGTGTTATTGTTGCCTATGAAAAGTATGTCTGAAATTCTTACTATAATCTGCATAACTATCATAATTTCTTTAACAGTAAAATTTTATTTTCAATCTTTTTTGGCATATAATTATTTTCGATTTTCTAACAAAACATCAAGAAAATCATCAATATATGCAACTCAAAATTGGGTATTCTGCACGCAAGAAAAATTGTCACGCAGAATACCCAATGTTGAGTTGATGATTTTCTCGGTATTTTGTTAGAAAACTAAAAAAATATTTATAGGGCAAGAGAGATTGAAAATTAAACATTCTTCTTTTTTTTTACTGTGGAATAGCCTGTTTGCATTGATTCATTCATATTTTCCAGATTATACTACATATTAACAATTTAACTTCTTCTATATATAAAATAATTGTCAATAATAATTGCTGAAATACTGTATTGTACAGATTAAGCTCTTTTATATGTTGAATATATTTTCTTTTGATTAAATGTTAATAATTCGATAGTAATTTTTATCCAAAATGTAATTTAATTATTTATCTATATTCGATTCGTCAGTAAACAAAGACAGAAATAAATTCTAATTAAAATACATAAAATGAATTAATAATAATCGAATAAATAGTTGTTTTAATCAATTCAATTTCATTCGATTAGTTTTAAAAGTATTATTGATACAAAACGTTTTATTTAAAACAAATTATAAACTAATTTTGTGTAGAATCAAATATCATGTACAATGTCAAATTTTCACCTGAAAAGTGTCAAAATACTCATTAGGCGATGTGATATATTACACCATTCAATTTAATGATGTTATATATACAGTCGCACACACTAATTTAGCTCCTCTACAATATGTAAAATTTATTGATTTATCTCATACCTCCATATAAATATGTTTTTATTCAATATGTGGGAGGGCGGGGAGTGTGGGGTAGCGGTGGTTAAAGGAGTGAAATTGGGTGAGGGATGATATAAGCTACATATATAATTTTATTTGTGGTAGATAAATGCGTACACAGACAAATTCAATAATTTCAACAATTTTCCGTATAGTTGAATTTTGATATGAAAATTTTCTTTTCGAGCAGAAAAACAGATGAAATAATATCTAATATGTTGGATGTACATATGTACATTGTACACTGTATATATAATATATATGTATTATGAATAATGATATTTTCCCGTGGGATAATCACAGTAGCTTTTCCTATATATGTATATGTATTTATAGATACATTTTTCTTCTTACACATTTATTTATAGTATTTAAAATAACATTAGTAAAAAAAAACCCCTCAATTTCCTCTTAAACTTGGAGAATTTTTTTTTTGTAAAAAAAAGGAAAAAAAAATAATAATAAAAATGGAATTGCTGGATTATCAGGAGAGCGCCAGCACAATTGAAAAGATGGATTGCTTCCTGTCATTGGTTGACAAGAAATTTATCGAAAAGCGATAGGATTACAGATGATGACAATTGCGCGACAAAAAAATGTATAATAATGTAGAGAAAACTTGATGGAAATGGATGAATGATAAAAAAAAGAAAAAACTTACGTTATTGATGTATATTTCGAAATAGAAAAGATCAAAACTTACTTTAGAATAAAAAAGGGATTCTCTTTTTGCATATGAAGTACACAAAAAAAAAGGTTTTTCTTTATAATACATATAAATAGGAGCGGGGTATGCAGTATAGAGTAGGCAATATTCTATAAGTTATTTGTCTATGTCTAATTTTGTGGATGGAATCTTTTCATATGTCACTATAGTTTAATGTTTACCAAATATATGAGAGTTTTAGGGTAAAGAAGATTTGATAGAAAAAATGGAGAAGTCGTTTTTTTAAAGAGCTAAAGAGCATAAATAACACACCTAACAATAATCCATTTATACAATGATCTGAATCAGATAATTTATTTAATTTAGTTTTCCTTAATTTTCTGATTAAAGGACCCGATATAACTACACATAGAAAATCTTTCCTTTTTGTTTTTTTTTTATTTTCCTGGCTGTTTAAAATTTTCTTTTTTTTAGTTTTTCGAAATTTTTCAATTTAATACAAATGTTGCTGTACTACTTCGATGTGTGGCAAGTTGCGCCGTCTTGTTGGAACCACATGTCTTCCACATCAATATCATTGATTTCGTATCAAAAATAATCCCTTATCGTGCGGTCACCATTAACTGTTACAGTCCGACCTTTATCGTTTTCAAAAAATACGGGCCCAATGACGCCGCCTGATCACAATGCACACCAAACTGTCACTTTTTTTGGCATGTAATGATCTCTCGTGAATCAAATGTGGATTATTCTCATCCTACATACGGCAATTTTGCTTATGAACATACCCTCAGAAATGTGTCTCATCAGAGAAGAAGATTTTCTTTGAAAAATCACCATCAACTTTCTGCTACTCTAACATTCAATCTGCGATCCATTTCGTAAATGTATTGTTCCAAACTAACAACGGACACTTTGAACACGCATCATTATTGACAGCTGTCTGATTTACAGTGGTGCCAACATAGAAAATTCGAATTGGATCACCCTGTATATATGTAGGTACCTATTTATGTACTCATCTTCTACACGGTGCCTGTTGTAATTTATAAATAAAATATTTATGGGTTGGTCATATGTAGAGGAAATATATTTTTAAAATCACTTTAATTGAAATTATAAAAAATTTACATCGACATTGAGCAATATCCTTTTTTGTGCCAATTTGTTTCTTCACCGATGCCAATTTAAATTTAAAATTAAATGAATGTTTCCTTCAATTATATACTTACATATATGTGTACATATATGGGTGGGTTGTACTGTTTCGTATATATATGTATTTAAGTATATAAATAGGTATATATTTGGTCTATCTATGGTATAATATAAATGTTGATTACTTCATTACCACATGATGTTTTCCATAGTATCTACCACATATATCGCTCACTCATTTCACCATTTAAAAGGTATCCCTATATGGGTAGACGGGAGTTCATCAGATGGAATGGTAATTTTGTATTAACTCGAGCGTAAATTGCTAGATCGACTCTTTCAACCACAAACTAATTAAATTCTAGTCCTCAAAATGAATAGACGCGTAGAGAGGTAGTCTAGAATGGTATAAGAGTTAGGTGTTTGGATGTACATACAAACATACATACATATATATTTGACTATGTATGTATATACAGTTATACACAAAGGTAGATTGGTAGGGTTTATATATTTATGGGTTTACCAATTTTAGTAACATCTTTTTTCTATTTTTTTTTTTTTGTACATTGTTGTATCTATAAAATAGTAATTATTTGAAAACTTCTATAAGAGACAGCAGAAAATAAAATAGAAGGGAATGGGTAACTTATACAGTGTAGGGGCTGGGTAAAGAAAAACCCTTTAATTTGCTGTCGCTTTTTATTACTTAATCAGTGTCGTCTAATGGAAGAAGTTGATGTGACATACCGTAATTAAATTCGGTTATTTATACATAAATCTCATTGCGGTAAAAATAATTGGGGTGCCCACTTGAGTGTTATTTTTCGTAATATAATTGAACTGTCCTCTTGTGAATTCGTGGAAAACAGATGTCGAGAGGATGACTTGGTAATTAATTTACTTAACAATTTCTTGGCAAGAAAAAGTTCTGCTGAACTTAGATTAAATTTACCATCCAAGGAACTTTTACCGATTTTGGAATTAAGACATTATTGTATATAATATGAATATATAGAGATAGAGATAGATGTATAGAATAGGATTCTGCAATTTTATATAAATTTTAGCAATGTACCAACATTTTTGTTCAACTTGATGATGGGCGCTATGTAATGGGAGTTTATTGGAGAAGTAGGCACATTCTTTTCCGCAACGATATAAATTTAAGTTAGAAAAGTGTTGAAATTACGTTTTCTAATTGATTTTCAAGGTATTTTACGAAATGTCATTCTTAAAGATTTGTGTTTTTTTTCTGAATTTTTTTTTTTTTTCCTAAACTTGTGGAAATTCCTTTTTCACGTTTTTTTTTTGATCAATCGATTTATTTGAAACACTTAAAAATGTGAAATAAAGTTTTCGATTTTAATTTGCAATTCAATTCATTGATTGATTAGAATTTGCATACTAAATAATTTATATATAAAACGTAGTCGAATATTCAGTTGGATCTTAACATAACGAGTAATATTTTGAGATTATAACTCGTTATTTTGAGTAGGGATGAGTTTTCTATAAATATTCTTGTAAATATAATATGTACGAATGTTGTATACGTGTACAAGTCGAAAAATCGCTTAAAGGGCAAAATTTGTAATAATTTTAATTAAATATCCGGCAGATTTAGTAAATTCTCAAAAATAATTAAACAATATTAGCATAAAGTTAATATTTTGTACAACCCTGATAATAAATCGAAACTGAATTTTAATACACATAATATAATAGACCAAATTGTGATGTTTTGAAGATTTTTCATTTCTTAAATTGAATTCTATTTTCAGAAAAATGTATATACACCGAAAATATTTCGCAGTGTATCTAACTGAAATTAAATTTGCATCGCTGATAAAAAAAACCATTATTTTCCATATATTGTGGTTATTGTTTTTTAAATAGTTTTACCATTAATTATAAATTGTTTGAAAAGTTCATTAACAAGTTATTGTTGGATGTAGTAGTAGTTTATTTTTTAGATTTCAAAATATTTAAATTAAAACTTAAATTACGATTAAGATGACACCAAATTTTTTGTGCCTATTTTTTTCCTTGCTACTAAGAAATGAATTTATTAGGGTAAGACGATCGATTTTTCCATTCCTTTTTCAAACAATTTGTTCCATCAGGCAGCAAAAGTCGACTCTTACTTGGCAGGTGTTGCGACACTAGGATCTTTGGAACCCGGTGAACCTGGCGATAATGATACGGTGAAATTTTCCAATGCAAGTATCATAAAAATGATCAACACAAATCTGCAAACATATCTGTCATATATTACTGAAGCTGCCGTTGAACATGTTGACATACTGGTATTTTCCGAAGCAACGCTTAACTATTATGGTCTTTGGTATAGCCATCTCTATCCAATATTTGGCATTACAATTCCCGATCCCAAATTGAATATACCATGTGGTCCGAAATATCATTGGGTAGATTATTGGTACAATTTTTTACGATCGGCATTGTACGTTCTTTTGCAGATTCTTAAAAAATTGTGCGCTCTTATTAGAAATCGACGAATCAATGTGATGATTAATTTAATTGAAAAAGTGGACTGTAATGAATTCCCAAATGATTGTTCGGATAAGACTAAAGATGTCAATATATTTAATACAAATATAGTTTTTAATCGTAAAGGCAAAATAATTTCGAGGTACGTATTATGTATTATCAGTTCTCTATGGTTGCTATTCGTGAAATACAACAAAAGCCAGGAGTAATCGGAATTTGTTTTTTACATATAGAGTCCCTTTAGAGAATTCAGAAGTCATTGTTTTAAGTCAGACGACTAGGGTTGCTACAGTAACAAATGATCGATAAAATATCTAATTTCTTAATGGTAACAAATGTAAATGTTACAAGACGAAAATCAAGTTACATTTGCTACATGTATTTGTTACCAAAATTGGTACCTATTTTTCAACCCAATGATTGTCGCCAATTCGCCATTCTGGTATATTTCTGGTACAATTCTGAATATGTCTTATGATGGGTTTATTTCATGAACTTGTCAAACTGAATTGAACGGAATCGTATTAGTTTGTAACATTTGTTTCATTCATTACCAGTTTATTACCAAAATTTTGTAACAAATGTAACAAACTCGAAAAAAGTGTTACTTTAATAATAACTACTAAAATGCGGTGAAATAAATAAATAAATCACACAGAAATAGAAGTTACAAGAGCACAAATATACAAAATGTTACGCCCTTTGTTTAATGAACGTTTGGTTGTTGAACAACCAAGAATATGTCGATTTGTTGAACAAACTCCAATTATCTTATTGCATATATGCTTGTCAATTTAAGAAATTAAATACTACCTAAACTCATTGTTGCATTTCACGAATAATTAATTATGATATCTTCTAACTTTTCTGACAAATTATTTACAGATATAGAAAAATTAATTTATTTACTGAACCAAACATGAATTTACCGACTGTAAATGAAACGGCGTACGTTGATTTAGATTTTGGAGTTAGATTTGGACATTTTATTTGTTTCGATATATTTTTCAAAAATCCAGCCCAAGAGTAAAAAATTGTTTTTATTTTCACATACCTACATTTAAATGTTTGTTTGTTTTTTTTTATAGTCTAGTTAGTATGGGAATACAAAATTTTCTTTTTGATACTATGTGGTATTCAAAGGGACCATTTTTATTACGTAATATATTTATGTATAGAAAAATAAAATTTAATACTAAAATAATAAAAAACTAATTTAGCAACGCAAATACAATCTGGATGGGCATACGCTAACAATGTTAACCTGCTAGCATCATGTGGCATTTGGCCAGAACATGGTTCATCTGGTAGCGGTATATATAGTGGTAGAATGGGACCACAAGCATTGTGGATGCCACCTAATAGAGAAAGGTAGTTGAATGAAGTTTAATGAAATCAAAAAGAAATATTGCCTCTTCCAATAATTGGTTTTAGTCGTCTATTGACAGCTGTTTTGCCAAAATCTCCTATCGATCATCACACAAACATAGTTAAAAGTGAAAAGTATCGTTTTATGACGGCAGAAACAAGAGCAGGAAAGAATTTCGCAAGTCTTAATTTGACCCAACATGTATTCTTTCTGACCAATACGTCATTCTCGCCATTGTCCAGTGATCATCGTGATTGCCAAAATATTGACGAACACACCGAATTCTGTTGTGACTACACTGTAAAGTACAGTGGAAAAAATAAATTTAGTTACAAATTTGCATCGTGGTATGGTGAGCGAAAATTTGGCGCCAAAAGAATATTAGGTGAAATGTACTGTGCTATTATAGCTTGTCAGAGTGATGATTCAAGTACATGTGGAAAAGAGTTAGTTCGGATTTTCATAATTTGCATAAATTCTGTAGAAATATATTACATATTCTTCCAGTTACCAGTATACATCGAACAAAGATATTCAGGGATTTGTGTTGAATAAAGTTAACATTAAAGCGTCAATCAGAAAATACAGAGATGATCCCACAAATAATTTTGAAAACATGTTAATGATGCCAAGTACACTTACCAGAGATTTAATTCCATTGACAGTTGGTCATTTTGTGTATCGTAAGAAACATCACATGTAAGTATAAATTTTGATGGAATTGCTGAAATAAGTTTGATTCAACAACAATTGGCAATTTTACAGAGACAATTTATTAACTGTTGAGATGCATTCCAGATCGTATATAAGGAATATTCTTACTTTTGGAATTTATGGAAGAAATTATAACAACGATCGTATGCGGGTTCAGTAATGAGAGTTAATTTTTTTCTTATTATTTATTTACCCACAAATAAAAACAATCAAGTAATGAAAGTAGTCGCCATTGATTAGAATAGCATTATACTTGACTTAAATAAGTCAGTAGATCGAAAAGTTTGGCCTTTATGGAATAGCAAGTTTTTTCACCGTGATGGACAAGTAAAATTAGAAGGATTTTGTCCGCTTTAAGGAAAATTATCAGAGGAAATTATGTCCTGCGAGGATTTTGTCCTAGATCCGTGTGAATTTAGTCCCGTAAAATGACCAACAAGAATGATGATGATGATGAAAAATGTATTAACCCAAATTTAAAACATTCTTAAACCATCGGATACGTGATAGACGCTTTTTCATAAACGATTCCATAATTTAAGTGTATTTCATACATCACGTCTCAAATAGAAAATTTTATTATCGCTCAGCCACTATATATTGGGCTACTGAAAATGTTCTCAGCCAAAGTACCCGCACAACTTTCTAAATATTATTCATCATCTCAATTCCCATAGAGACAATATCTATTTCCACAATTTCAATATCATAGCAAAACGGGGAATATAAATTCCAATCCAACACTGTTTGCTGTATCTATTTCCTTCTACACTGGTATACAAGTGTGCTCACACATATGTACATACATACCTATATGTAATACATCAAGTATAAGAATTTTCCCTTTTGCTGTGTGTTTTCCTTTCCTTTAGGAAAATTCGACTCTATGTTTTATATACTTCCTGTTTGCGTGATAAATTCACTTGCGTTATGATGATATGTTTTCGTAAATTGTATATAAATATTATGGAGAATAGTTCTCTACTACTATTATTATACATATACTCTGGAGGTTTGAGGGGCATTTTGGGAGGGTTTTTTGTGAGGTTAAAGTAAGAGTAATATCTTATATATATTTCTATGATGGCGTTTTTGCTGACACGGCATATCATAGCAAGTAATATTTTTCTGTTCAGCAACACATATCAAACATGTAATTTACTCATATATATATATATATATATATATATATCATGTATATATATATACTGACAGGAAAATATTTGCAAATTTCTTAATTAAATTGAATTTTAGTTAATAAATGTTTATAGCACACCTATACACCTATGAATTAATTTAAATGGGTTTGCCAATTAACCGGTAGGGAATAACATATTAAGCGTAGGTGTATATAATCTACCTTTTTGTTGTTGTTCAAAAAGGATTGGCCATACCGTGCGTATTTGTTTTCATTAATTAGCCAGACTATTTAGAAAAATAAGCCAAAATCCTATAATCCTATAATCCTATAATCATTTACCATTAGAAAATTTCTATACAATGGAAGTTTTGAATTTGGGATCACATCTAGATCTCTGTATTACTTGTTCTTATAGTTTTGGCTGTCGTCGTTCGCCTCTCAATCGACTGATAGATTTGAATGAACTATTATACATAAATGACGACAAATTCAGAATAATCCATCATAGAGTTGATGTATTTTGTAGACACATCCCTTACGTCATGTAGTTGACGAATATTTCTAATCCAAATCTATATAAGTCATCGTTGATGGTTTTTTTTCAAAATTTCATTGTTTTAAGTTATGTAGAACGTGACGGTCCACGCTCATTTACACGCACTCACTTACAAAATTAATAGAAGCGGAGTAATGTAGTTAGCTTTTTAATCAAATTTTTTGTTTTATTTTTCTTTATTATTATTTTGATTTGTTTTTGAAAATACCTGTCCGAATTAATCGAAATCTGGTATAATGTGGTCCGGATTAAAGAGGTTCTACTGTATTAAGAATAAATGTTAATTGAAAGCTATTTAGGCATTTTTTAAACTAAAGCTGGTAAGCCAAATTTTTTAACCGCAGTTAGGATTCTATCTTTATGATTCTATCTCAGTTATGATCTATCTTCCTCCAGTGAAAACGGTCAGGAAATGTACTGCAAAACATTATAAAACAGATTTTTAATTTTGTGTTGCAGTACAATAAATGTTTCTAAATCGTTGCTGATACCCATACAGCACATATATAGATACATACATATATAATAACTGAGCTAATAATATTTATTCTTCCTTTTTATGAGTTTTCCCATATAAAATTCTTTAAAATTACATTCGTAAAATTTTTTAAATTTCCTCAAATTATGGTTATATACGACAATTTTGGCGTAGAAAACAACAAAATATTATTTAAAGCACTTTACATTATCATAAACAATATGTATGTATGTATGTAAAGTATGTATGATCATAAAACATCTACATTATGGATTTTATAAACCGAAAATGCTAAAATTTAATAAAAAATAATATAGCGCAACATATTCGTACTTCATAAATAAATTTTGCCCAAAATCTCATTTAAGTTTAAAGCAATAACAGCAACACAGCAACAACAAAATGGGGATGAAAAAAAAAACTCTGAAAAAAAAAAATCTCCAAAAAATAAAATACAAGCAAAGTCCAATCCCATTCCATCACCATCCGTATATATGTATAGAGGAAAATACAATCTTTTGAGTTTTCCATGCATACAGATATTTGTTTGTGTTTTTACTGAAACAAATTTCCATCGTTTACATTATGCCAAAACAACCCAGGAAAAATGTTTATTTGAATGACAGTAAATTCATATAAGATATGATTCGCCATATTTTAGATCGTTTCAGTTAACAAAAAATATTTTTTTTAAATATTTTATTTTCCCTACTATATACTACTAGGGCACCAGCAACATGATAAATCAGTGTATGAATAACACAACACTTTTTTCGTTTTTTTTTCTTCTTTTTTTTTTTGGTTGAACTTCCCTTCTTTCACTAGGCTGGCATAAAATTGGATATATGTATGGATGTATGTATGTATGTATGAAAAAATGAAAAAAATTAAATATAATACTTACCTATACACAGAAAACGAAAACTTTTTATATAATGTATTTATGTATGTATGTATATATGTATGACGTCATTCATATGTTTAGCGAACCATATGAATATAATAAAAGACAAGAAATATGAGTGATACAATTATTATTTATTTAATAATAAAATATATATATATATATAAACACACGTATATATGTACGTACATATGTATGTATTTATTATGGCAGGCGATGCCTATTAACATAAATTTTCTCTGACAAATATTTCGGAGAGAAATCTTCTGGGAATAATTCGGGAATTCATAATTTAAATTGTTTATGTACTTTAACTTGGTACTACTGAAACCGTCAAACACCCAACAAAAACCATCCTTCCACTCTAATTTCGCTGTTCCACCTACGTTTTATAATATAATTTTGGAAAATACCGATTTACTCCATAATGTGATTTGGAAATTTATATCAATTTTGAACAGACAAAATTTTAATGTGAAAATTTCCTAATTCAGGATTGTGTCATCATTGTTCTAAACACTCGAGTATCAGTAATTAATTAAAAATTAACAAACTTAGTTATAAAAACTAATATAGAAAAGTATTTAAAAAATACAATTCGGCTATTAAAATAAAAATAAAAAAGTTACAATTAAAAAAAACAATTGCCAGCTTATGCCGAGCATGTGTTCAGATATGCGTATGCGAGTATGTTGACGTATATTTCAGACATTATCGGCAAAATAAAATTGTTCTTTCAATAAATTGGCTATTCCTTTTAATTTTATACATAAACACTTTTCACAGCGTCTTTTCGCTTTTCCCTTTTCGCTACGATAATAGGTAGCGTAAATCGTAAGGCGATAATATCAAAGCTAAATTAAGATTAAGCCCAATAATTTGAGTGCGTTTACCTACTCCTATACCTTTTATTTATTATAGAATCCGAGGAACTGTTAACGTTTTTTGATAATGTCCTTTACGTTTAAAAATTAATTTTAATCCTAATTGATTCATTTGAATTCAATTTTATATAAATTTTTTTTTTTTTTTAAATTAAATTTAGCAATTTTACAGATTGTTAATTCTGACAGCAACATAAAGTTTGCCCATTTCTATAAATTTAGAATTTAATGTAACTGTGTATGGGGTGTGGTTGGATGTTTGTAACCGACCACCTGTTAAGTAAAATGTTCTCCATTAACAAAATGTTTTAAACAAAACCGAAAATATTCTGTTTGAGCAAGAGTTACACACATTCAAGTTATGCATATGCAACAAAATGTGGTTGTCAAGTCAAACTTTTCGATCCAAACTACGGATTTCATTAAGTGCAAATTTTCCAACAAAGGCGTACTAATTACAAAATTTTAAAACTTTTCAGTTTTCCGCTTAAGTTGATTAATTTTCTAGTAGTTGGTACCTAATATCTATGTACCTATGTGTATGGATAAGAATATGTATATGAACTAAAACGTAAATTCTTCATACTTTCTTCATCATTTTCAATGTTGTGAAGTATTGGAATTAAATTTTGCTAAAGTATATAGTTATGTACCTCTACACATACATACATATATAAGAAAACAAAAACTAAAGCGTCGGCTAATAATTTATCTCTTATACATAGTGCATGGATACATAAATATCAAAAAATATATCGCGTTAAGCTTCGTTACGGGCCATTACACGACACCATTCTTCTGCTTAAGTCAAAAAACCATTACCGCTATACACTTGAAAAATGCCACATTTCCATTATTAGGACATAAACAGCAATAGAATCATGTTTCAACCACTTATCTGAATTTTTTCTTATTTTTTTTTTGTTTTTTTTTTTTCTTTTCTTTTCTTCTTATAGAAAATATGTCTGCCATTGAAAATATTTATATTTGGAGCAATGAATTAGAAAGAAAAGCTCCAATTTTTTTTAAGTATACCATATAAAAGTTGCCTTATAGACGAGAATTTAATTTACAGTAAGATGCCTTTAATTAGGAACGATTGTGATTAGGGCAAACAATACCGGTAATTTTTGTTCGCTAAATTTGGTTGATTTTATTAATGGACCAAAAAGTTGGCGCTGGAATCAATTTTATATCATTTTTAGGGTTTTTAATCATTTGTATTCAATTTCAATGTACTCAATATGTATTTGTTGTACAGACGAAATAGACACGGCCAAAGTCGTGTCTAAATAAGTTCCTAAATATTGTTGTTTTAATCTGGAAAAGCGTTTCATTGTTATACATTTTACCCAGTCTCCCCGATTATTTTCATTTGTTTTACTCTTAATATTTTTATTAGAGCCTATTCAAAAATAACCCCCATGTTCAACCCTATATTTCGATGAAAAAAACATTCATTTGTCCACGAACCAACAATTCCTCTTTCTATGTTATTATTTATTATTATCGTGTTTTTGTTTCATTACATTTTAAATTTAAATTAACAAAAATAATTACCGGTATAAAAAAGCAAATAACATCGTCTTGTAAAATAAATTCCTACGTCCTACATATATAACTACCTATAAATGTTGCAGTGTGTTTGTATCTAATTCTAATAAAATATTTATGACTGTATAAAACAGTTGATCCTGATTAGATTCTCTATATCCTTACTATACAGACAGACAGTAACCATCAGTATAATATAATGCCCAATATATGAATACAAATAATGTAACAAAAAAAAAAATAAACTGAACGTTTTGGCTGGCAGGTATTATTTCATATAAAATGAAAAATAAAATTTCCAAAATTGTCTACTTTCCTGTTTAGATATAGAAAATTATTGACCATTTATAAAATGAAAATGTTACCTATAAGTGAAAAGGATATAAGTTATTGTGTCGCGCGTAGTTTCATTTTATTGGGCCCCAAAAACAAATATTACATACATATATGTAGGTATGTATAAGAGCAATAAAATACACAATATTCAAAAGGCTGTTTATATGGCCATTTTAAGGCATGCCAATTGTCATTTTTTATTGTGGAATTTGTTGTCATTTTGTATTAAATTTATGAGAAAATTGTGTTTCTTGTTTTTTTTTTTTATATGATTGAAGCGAATATAAAAATAATATAAATTTTTCAACTGTCAAATCAATTTGAAACGATGGTGTAGGTATGTACCGTACCTACTGTACGTTTATTATTAATATTGTACAGTGGAAAGTAATATTTAAATACAACAAAATTTCCGTATATGCATCTACTCAGGCACTCAGGGAATTGTGAATTTGATTTTCATAATGTGTTTTTTTTTACCATCAATTTGGTTGTAGAAACGAAAATTTAAATTAATTCAATAAAAGCTTTTCAAAATAATTGAATTTTGCGTTGTTTTACAAATGATATTTGATTTTTGTTAATAAAATAAATTTTTTGTTATTTGAACAAATATTTTTGTTGAAATTCTTCTTGTTTTTTATTCTTAAAAAAGTTTTTAACTGATATTCTTGTTATTTTTATCAAATAATTATTAAAAAATAAAAATGTTTTAATAAAACAATTAGATATTCAAAATAACCTATAAGATTTGTTGAAAATACCAATAAATAAATAAAGTTTTCTGTACCCAATTTCTAATCAGGAATCGTAAATGCGATGCATCTGCTTAGGTCTGAAGAAATATCTATTAAGTTTGGTAAAAAAAAGATTATGTCGTTTTGATCTCATATGAAAATGGTGATTAAAAGAAAATTAATTAATTTAATTACGATAGATAAGTTCTGGAAATATTATTAATTAATAGATGTGAACTAACTCTGTCTGAATCAATTATACAAAACAAAAATAAAAGCTAAAAATGAATTCTCTAATTGACATAAGTAAATTAGATTAAAATTTCTGAATAAAAGCATCTAAACTAAATGGGAATAAAAAAGTATTAATCACAACCAAAAATGTACTTAAAACAAATAAAAACAAATTTGAAGTGATCATTTCACATAATTGAATTAATTTTTGTCTTTAAGTATGAAATATTTGCATTTAAATTAAATGTCATGTATTTAATCCTACATACCTTACGTATTAATAATTTTTACAGTGTAGGCTCTACGGTTCTGAGAGTTAATGTAAAAATTAATTTCACCTGTTCTATTACGTATTCAGCGTTCTCACTCTTTTTTAAGAAAATATGCCACAATGAAGAGAAAAAAAAAGGTAAAATAAACTCCTTACGTATCCTTGATCCGTAAATGATCCGTTTATATAACCCAAAGTTATTTTCCTACGTATTTTCCCTATATCAGAATAGGTACGTGGGTAAAAGAAAATTAAATATAATAAAACTTTTCTTTATTCTCTGTTCATACTAAGCTCAAAATAAATCACTTCTGATGCTCTATAATGCGTACCTACCACTTTTCCTTCTTCTTCTTCTTTTTTTGCTTCTTCCCTATATATGCAGGCACAGTACATATAACATACATTCAAGGTATGTAAACCCTTTCTCACTGACACGAAATTTATTTAAATTCTTTGATTTTTCTTTGTAACAATATCTATGTAAATAAACCTCTTCTATAATACACATACATACATACATATTTATAACAAGCAACTCACATCACTGAAGCAAAAAAAAAACCCCCCAATGATTTCAATCAGATTGAAAATCATTTATAAAAGGATTAAATTCTGAAAATCCTCTTTAGTATATTATTCATACAAAAAAAAAAAAAAAAAAAAGTGAAAATAACTTTGACTTGGCAAAATTGAATTTCACTTTTATTCTGCTTCTTCGAAATGTTATAAAATATGTTACGACTTACGCTTACGAGTATATCATTTTGTGTTCTTGAATTTTTGATACTTATCAAATACGAGAAATATTCCATTGGAATTGGAATGGGGTATAGCAACTTATGTGAGCGAGTCTCTGATCTTTTGCTTCATTAATTGTCTTCAAGCAGAATTTACATAATTTTAAGCTTATTAATTGTGTGGACTAAATATGGCACTCTTAGCTTATAATGAAATTTCTTAGATGGAAATTTTTGTCTGAATTATCAACAGAAAACATAACAAGATTAAAATATTTCGTACCGAGATAACAGAATTATAAAGAATCTGTGCGGAACATCTCATCATCACATTTATCATTTAATAACTCCACAAAGGCAATTTATACATACATAAATATAATATTATGTCACGTGTTAACTTTTTTCCTCCATCTACTTACATATATTATTTCTTCTATCGTTGCTGTACAATGTACGTGTACGTAGTTTGTCCTTGAAAATTTCATACCTAAATGTCACGTGTGACGTCATGTGTCGTACCCAAATTAGTTTTAATTTTATACTTTTCTTATCAGGATCGTAGAGCTTCTCCATTTTGAATTTGTACGTTCGTCAATTATACGAAGGTCAAATCCTACCATTTTTTATTTCTACAGATTATTTACGTTTTTGCAACCCTGGCCTATTCTGCCAATTTATATAATGTAGTGTGGAATTTGTCATAACCGAACTCGTGTCCGGGCTGTGCGTGTGGAATGCAGAGATTTTCATCTGTGGCCGCCTGTGATCATCTGTGAAATTTTTTGGATTTTTCTCAATTGTTTTTGTTCGCTTTTCTTTAAAAATTCTTTAAAATTTTCTTTAAAAAAAGTTGTGTCTGTCTATAAATTACGCGAATCTGTGCATCTGAGCATTTTTCCACAGATTCGGTGTACATTGGACAGTACGAGCACATTTAGTAGCATTATTTATGTTGATCTATAAATGCATATCTGCCTGAGCATCTGTCCGTGGAAACTGTTTTTTTGATATGAAAAATCCGCAAGTTGCCAAAAGTTATCTAATGGCTAAAAGACTAAATAGATTATGGTAACTTTTCGCTACTTTTCGCTAAATCAGCTTCCTTTACAACCGAAACGGTAATACCATATTAGATACGCAAGCCATTTTTTATATTACTAACATGTGACGTCATTCGGCTGTTTTCATGTTGTTGTCGAAATGTTCATAAGGAGGTGTGCGAGCAAAAAAAAAAACAAAAAAAAAAATTTGTGGATCATGCAAACTTTTTGTATGCTCACACATAAAGAGCACAACTGTGAAAGGAAATTTTTGTCGATCTTAATTTTCGAATATGCGAATAGCTGATTTCGTTTCACACGAAACTGTGTGTATATGTAGGTTATACGATACCTATTTATTAAGGTTCACTGTAAACAAGTTTGCTGAGGGTACTGTCTGAAATACATGCCTATGCCTATACACAGCACAAGATATATGTCTAGTAAAAATATGTTTTCAGTAAAAAAAAAATATGTTGGCGTCATAGAATGGATTGTTGCTAGAAAATGCCTGTACAGTACATACATATTTTCCTATACATACATATCTACATTGTATAAAGTATGCTTCCCACGATGGGAAGAGAAAAAAAAATGCGAAACCACAATTTTCAAATATTCTGATAATAAATTATCGTTTTTCTTTGGGAGTTAGAGGGTGTATACGATCCTCCTGCTAATATAAAATAAACTATGAAAACCCATAAATTTAAAATATTCTCAAAGATTATATACACCACAGAAAATATGTATGAGAGTTGGTATTGTCTAAACTGGAAAGATATGCAAATCTCGATGGCGGCGGAGTAACTAAACAGACGAGATTTAATTTAATTTAATGAGACCGCAGATAAGATATAATTTTCTTTTGGTGAAAAGCTTTGTAGTTTTTAGATTGTACGTACCTATATACATTATACTATACACACATAAGTATTATTATCTGTGTATTTGTGTATTTACTTATACATATATAAATGAAGAAAATTGGAAAACAAAATTTACCGGTGGCTTTGGCCATGCTTTCTATTGCAGTGTAGTCTCTTTGGTGAATTCTGAAAAATTAAATAAACTTGTCATGCCCGCCCTTATATGGAAATCTTGATGATAAAAATTTTGTTGAAATTCTTAGAATTCATTCAAGAATAAAATGTTTGTACGTAGGTAGGTATCGACCAATGGATCTATTTAAAGAAATTGCACCGTATTAAATTGCTGGAAAGTTTAGAATTTCTAATTTTAGCTTGACTGTTTTATATACAGCGGCAAGTGGAAAATTAAAATATTTTTAAATAAGAAAATTATACAAAATTAGGAGTATTTTAATTTTCACCATCAAAACTATTTATTATTTGTTGTCAAAATGTTCAAAAGTTGTGACTGGTCAAATAAAAATATATTCAACAAATGAGATCATTTGTGTAATATAATTAAAATTACCTAAATCTAAACATACGGTCATGTGCCTTTCTATATTACAATGGCATGTTGCCTAATTAATTTTTCTTTTCATGCTCTAAATCCGTTATGTTCAAAACAATATGGCTACTGTGCAATATTAAATACAAACAAAACACATATGTATGAAAAAGTCTGATATTTACGGGCATGCTCCAAATGAAGTCACATTATATTTTAGATTTAATTCCATGTACAGTAAATACATATATGAAACTTTAAAACGAACTTCAAATAATAATTAATACTGAACTCACAGCTATGTACAAACAAAACGAATTATGTAGTTTTCCAAAATAATTTTATTTTGAAATAACATCTAAATAAGACTGATGTGTGGCACAAATAAACCTACCGTAATACTAAATCGAAATTAAACTCAATAAATGTAGTTTCTGAAAACAACAATTTTCCTTAAAAATCATAATACATTTTAAGTGTAGCTAGGTATGTAGCTCGTGTTGGAAAACTTTTCAAGATGCATATAAAACCACCATGGTATACATATGTACATAGATACATTATACATATACGTACAACATTATGTACTATACGGGTAAAGGCACTATTTAATAGCTTTTGAGCTGAAAGCTGTCATTACGGTAATTACCTGCATTCAAATTGTTTTTGCGTGAAGCACAACTACAAAGTAGCAAAGCTATAAATTACGGCAATATGTTTTACTTTATGTACCTACTATCTTTTCCGTTAGTGTTGCAAACTTGCTTAACATATACATACATATGTGTAATAGCTGTAGTGTGATATTTTTAATAAGGGACATAAAAAGTGTTCATTAAAAGTCATAAGAATTTTTTCATCGAAGGAATTTAATTTAGGTATGGCATCCCTTGTGAACTATTTCAAGTACATACATAATCAAAAATGATGAATGGAAACCCTAAGCCAATTATTGTATTGAGATGCTATAGAATTACATAAACCTACATTATGTAGGTACCTATATGTATTTGTATATGTTGTAGAATGTACCTACATTACATACTCGATTAGTCGTGTATACGAAATATTGGCCAATATTTTCTAAACCGAATTAGCGTTAACCCAAAAATTAAATCACGCAGAAATACAAATATTTTACACGTGATTTAACAGCATCAAAAGAAAACACAATTTTTTTTTTCGATACCATTTTCGGGATGATAAATTAAAATTTTCTTTTTGCCGTGTAGGGTTTTAAATTGGGAAATTTGTAGGTATGCTTCGTTACTTCCTAATTTTCTGTATACATTAGACAAATATTTTTGCTCATTATATTAGTTGAGATTAATGTATGTGTAGTGATTCACTATCATTTATTTACAACATTAAAAGAAGTAGAAGAAGCAGCAGATTTTTCCTTATCCATAGGAATTGTGTTTCACAAATGGACAGAACATTATAAAGCAACGTTCCTCAAATTCTTTTTCTCCACCCTATCCAGAAATGTATTCTTTTCTCTTTTGCGGAAACTATAATATACCGGATATAGGCAACAAGATCTCTGTTGGTGTTGGTTTTTAGAAATTACAATTATGTTTTATGTGGACACTGTTTACTATTATAACTATGCATATGTTAGTTAGTATCCCGAAAATGTTGTAGTCGAACAGGCAAAATCAATGTTCACGAGTTAGATAGACCACTTTTGCCACTCTTTTCACAAATTGTATGAACTGCGCTACAATTTTCTTTCAAGTACATTATTCGATTATTCGAACTACTTCATATTTTCGTATTGAATCATGGACGGACATACAACAACACCACACTACTTGAAAACCGATTGAAAACAAATCACATTTAAAGTTTAATTGAAAATTATTTAATTAAAAAAATTCAATTTCCAATTACTAAATGCAAATTTCTATTTAAATTTATTATATTATGGCACAATGTATTGTACAATTTCTCATATATCAGGGATATTGATGAATATATCAAATTCGTTTTCCATTTTTCCATTTCTATCAATTCGTTTGTATTATTTAGTTAAAAAAACATTAAATTATCCAAAAATATTGTATATCAAAATTCGACCACCACCGCCGTCGCCGCCGCCGCCATTGTCGATATTTCTCTAATATGTATCGATAGAATATGGAATACTGGAACACATTACATAAATCCAATGAATAAAATATTCCAATCACACAGAACAAATGTACCATGAAAAATATGACTTAAAAATCAAAGAATAGGCAAGACATGAATTTATAAAAGAAAATGATTTATATTTAGGGAGGAACGTATAAAAATATTGGGTGGTGTAAAACGCGATTCGTATTATAGTCGTATATTGTAGGTGGTATAAATGTTTTTTTGTGGTTGGAGAATGTATACACGGGCTCCGTCAATGATATGACGTGGAAAAGATGTTGAACAATGATTTTGTTTTGAATTTTAGTGATATACTTAAAGTAAGATAGCTAGTTTCGAGCGAGAAAAAAAAACCTACATATTTGCAGTGACGAATCGTTACAGCATTCAACTGAACACCTTAAAAATTAACATCTATAAAGTTAGCTGCATTCATTTATATCGCTAACAAATCACTTGGATTCACCTGAATTTATTAACTTTTCCTAATCTACCCTAACATACATACATACATACATATATCCACTGTATCACTTACGTACTGTATAAGTATATCAATTTGTCCTAACTCAATTTACTCCAATGTTATGCACAGTGAATTTTAAGCATCGTACATCCACCCAAAAGAAAAAAAAAGAAAAATAAAAGAAGAAAAAAAGAAAAAATAAAGAAGAAAAATAATCTTTCGCGTTTTATATCATTTTTTTTTTACTCAACAAAAAAAAAATTTAAATAAATAGATAATAAACGGAATCAATTCACGGATCTATTTTTACTTGAAATTGATTTTGCATAATATAATTCGAGTTCGACGGGTAGGTAGGAGGTAATACGTAGTTTTGATCCAAAAAAAATACGTATACGGTACGGAGTAAATTAACGTTAAGGAATTTGCATATAATTAAAGGATAATATTATAAGGCGAATGAACAACATTTGAGTTTTTCCTTCGTTCGTGCTTAAGAACAGACATAAAGCATTACCGTGTAACAGAGCTTGAAAGCTTCCATTGAAAGTGATGAGCGTGTATGCAGTATTAAGTGATATATATATATATATAATTTAGAGGTAGATAGATAGATATACAAAACTTTAATGAATGGTAAAGCTAAAATAAAACGATAACGAAAGCATCCGAGGAGATATTTTGTGATTTTTGTTTTTCTTAAGTTTCAGAGAGATTTTAGAGATTACTTTATTAGAGAGAAGCATCGCAACAGTGCAGGTAGGTTAGGTACCTACCCTAATTTATGTTTATGGTAAATTCTGCATACACATACACATCTCTCTCTCTCTCTCTCTCTTTATGCAGTAATTTAAATAATTTATCAAGATTTCGACTTTGTTAATGAGCTAATATTATGAAAAGAAACACCAACTTTAAAACAAATTAAATTCAAGCGCCGACAAAGTTTTTGAGTTTACGAAGTTGTTAAAGAGATTAATATACATTTATAGGTAAAAGAAAACAATATTTTGTTCGGAAGAGAGGCGTGCTTTAACGTACCCCCATTTGCGATAATTTGTGGTGGTGCACGGCGATAATACTTCGTCAGTTTTGTCGTATATTCACATCACCTAATTTGGCAAATATTTTTGACCCTTCGTTGTTGATTGCTTCTCTTTAACCGGTATTTTGGGGCAGTATCAATTATCCACAAGAAATAAAGTCACATTGCGGGCGAAGAAAGTAGAAATTTTTTCTGCTTTATTGGAATGGTACCGGAAAATGTATATAAAATGAACTGAAAAATAAGTGAGTACTCGTATTTGGTTATTTCAAGAACAAACATTGTATTCGAAAAATCCTGTACACAGATTTATCTGTGTACTGTGATTATGATCGAAATGTCGATTAAAAACAAAGATTTACACCCACTCTGTACGATCGATAAAAAATACCTAAAAATAATAATTGTATTCGAATGTTTTTATGATCCATTAAAGGATATTACATAATATGATCATAGCATTATTTCGCTTTATTCGTTTACTGTTCTTTTCTGCTCTAAGTGTCTTTAGTGAGCTCCTCGTTAGAAATCCTGTTGAAATGATAATATTTAACGTTTAATATTCCCACCATATCATAACACATATTTAAATTCCATGACGAAAGATAATAATCTTAACGTATTCAGAATTCCAATCACTTTAAACGGAATTAAATTGATGCAAACAAGAAATCTAATTAACAATGTAACGCGAATATTACGCCACGACTATATTTTGAAGTTCTACTGTCTAACTAATCACAAAGCTAATTATGTTAAATTTACTTTATTATTCATGGTTTAAATGGTTTAAACTGACCTATTTTCATACGAAAATATTTTCTCTTTCTACCTACATACTGTCATAAATCTTTTATAGTAAATGCATGCTAAACTATAAACTGCTAACACACACACCCCCCTACATAACAAAATTTGAATATTGTACCTACTAATTAAATAGCGTGCAATGAAATCTTAATTAATTTCTAGCCGTATAAAATGCACATAAACTTAATAGAAGGTAATAACGACAAAATATTCCCATTAAACCCCTGTATTTATACATTTATATACCTCCCAATCCTATATATGGAATATAGTTGTGTACATACATTCTCACTTGATCTAACAATAGAGATTATACAAATATGCTCATAATAATATTCCACATTCAGCCACCACCATCCTTTAGGCGACTAGCCACCGCCGTACCCAATACACTACTCATTTACCCTATGCCTATAGTATACAATACATGTATTATACTGTTACATATATATATATATATATATGATAATAAATAGGCAAAAAGGGCCCCCTACACCTAACATGGCGCACTTCTATAACGTGCAAAACCATTTGTCTGGCCATAGCAGATAATAAACCCCCCGTTAACAGTTTAAACAATTATTGCTCGTTAACGGTTTTATGTGTTGGTTCAGTCATATAGCACCTGCCAGGTGTAATGGATAATATTTGTTTTAACATCATGAGCACCTTTTTGTCTATCACATAACGGTCATTTCAATTACTAATTTGTGACCATATGACAAAAGCTCGGCCTTTTCCTCATTTTCTCACACTCTCTCTCTCTCTCTTTCTCTCTCTTTATTGTAGGTTGCATAACACAATACAAAATGAAAACATTGTGTAATATTTGATTGCGATGATGTGGCTCCACATCTCCACAACTCCCAACCACCACAATTTTATGTCTGGTTGTATCACATCGTCTATGTATCCTTTTTTATGGAGCGGGAATTCAGTGATGCTTTTTTAATTGATTGTCACCATGTAACGCGCCTTATAACATACTTTTAGGTCATTTTTTTGCGATGGTATACATATGGACATAGGTACTATATGATGATGATGATGATAATAATGTTGATGAATATCATTAACTTTTACATGATGATTTTTAATGAAATGACCTTTATTCTTTGACCATTTTTGACGGCCATGTAATATACACAACGTCTGTACCAACACTTTGTACTTTATATTTATACACTCTCCCTCTCCGGTCGTACTTAATTTTTCCATTTTGGCTAACCATAAAAGATAAATGAAGGGATGAAAATTTAATGAAAATTATGTGGTCACTTCGGGGTGCTCATACAAAGTATGTTTACATAATAGCAGATGGGACTCTTTTGTTACAACTTTAATGTGTGTGCTTGAATAAACAGAGTCTAAATGAGGTTTATAAGCTTTTTTAATTTGAAAGTGAATTAATCAGCTTCTTTTTGGCCAGCTTTTATTGACTTTTCTCTGGTCCCATAAACTTTTAAAGCTTCATCGCTCTGTTATTATGTTATTGTTTCATTAATGACGTCTGGTTACATATACATATGGTCGCATTCAATTTAATCATATCGAAAGTCAATACAAATACATTTTGTATTTGCTGCGTAATTCAAATTTAAGCTCTTAAGCTTTTAAATATTTACAAACTTTTTCAGACCTACCTTTATCGAGAGGTAATCAATTTTATGTAATTTCTATGGTTTTTAATAATTATTTGTATTCAATTATTCCTTCTTTACTGATTTTTAAAAAATAGGACGAATAAAAAATTCTTTTTACAAATTAATTTCAATTCATTGTTATGTGATTTGTAAACTTCATTTAATAGGAACTTTCTCTCTCTGTATGTCTATGGTCCATAATATTTGATGTATCAATAATGTTAGTTTTTGAGAAAAAAATAATGTCAAGAAATGTGAGAAAAAAATACGACACTCTGTAAACACAAACTATAGACTAGAGTGGTAAATCAAACAAATATCCATTAATATCATTCAAACGGATTCATTACACAAAAAGCTATAAGATCAGTGACAAAGTTCTCAGTCGATTTTTTTTTTCTTCTCTTCCTTCTATCGTGCTTTTTTCTATCAATTTGTAAAAGTATTTGTATTTACTCTACGGTCAATGAATAGAAATTGTCAAGAGGGTTGAATACAGTATGTATGTATGTATGTAT
>JANSTT010022004.1:0-17768 GCA_026745375.1 Platyura marginata | reverse complement strand
AGTATTTGTATTTACTCTACGGTCAATGAATAGAAATTGTCAAGAGGGTTGAATACAGTATGTATGTATGTATGTATGTATGTATATATGGATATGTATGCCACTGTGTATATATATCGGGAGAGGTAAAAAATACTTGTTCGTAATAAAATTTCAATGAGGTGAAATTGATTGGTTTTGAAAATGGTTATGTTTGGACTTGTTACGTAGGTAGTAGGTACTTACTTACTGCTTTAGGGGTTCTTTTATTACACAAAAATAAGGAATATTACGTTTGGATTTTTTTTTTGCTATTTTCTCTGTGCTTTTATTTTATTGTTTGGTCCTAACCGAATATTCACTGCTACATAATCCGTATAGAAATGCTTATAAAATCAAGTGGATAAGTATAGACATTGGCGTGCACTGTCATCGTTCAGCGGGTGTTTTAAAGTTTGCTTTCAAAATTTACCTTAAAACATCAGATGGCATACCACGTTTACATGCAGAGTTTAACCCTGATTCAACCCCGATTCAATTATCATATAAACGTAATTCGAGTCAAAACTCGACTCTACTTTTCTTACTGGGTTGAGTTGAAATGGTGTCATATAAACGCTAGTTGAATTTCAACCTTGTTTCAACTCGATTCTATTTCGATCTTTCAACTCTGCATGTAAACGTGGTAATTGATCAATATAAAAGAAAAACTAATTTTCTAATATAGAATTTTTTAAATCGTTATATTTTTGAGGTCGCAATAGATAATATTTCCTGGATATGTTGTTTTGGTAAGATTGGTAAGACTTTTTTTCAAATTGCCTATGTTCCGAGTTAGTGAGGGGTCTTTATTTTTAAAATTGCCATTTAGTTTAAACTTCAATTCATGATAATTATGATTAAACACAAACATTTTCAAAAAAAATGCTGTTAAGATTTCATTGGTCACAACATATACAAATACAGATGGTTCTTGATTTCTATGTAGTACCTGTCGAAACCATGTTATTGTGGAGCATTGCCAATTTTTAGGAATTAATAGAAATATATTTTTAAAAAATAATTAAAGGCATTTTTGTCGTAGTTAACAGGGGTATTCTGTGAACGACTTGAACATCTCTTGTGCACGCCAATGATGTATCTATACATATGTAACTATATGGTATATATAATGTATAAATATAAATAAAGAGACGACATACTTTCATCCTAACATTAAAACACAATGAGTATCAAAATAATAATTCAACAGAACATAAAAAGTAACAAACTCCAACTTTTTTTTTCGTTCTGACCTCTATACTTCCATAGTCCATGTGCTTTTCAGTCCTGAATGAATTAAAAAGAGTTCGGCTACAAATTGCTGTAGTACGGATCGTATTTAAAAATTGTATTCAAAGTTGAAAATAAATTATAAAAATCTCTTTTTATGTAAAATTTTATTCATTACCCTTAATGTGAAAGGAAAGTTGTCTGAACAAGATAAAAAAAAAAAAAAACACACACACACAGCTTTCATACCTTTTCAAACAATTTTCACATTACCATTTTTCTTGCTTCTTAAATTTTTTCCACTCAAAAGCGACGGCTCTTTTGTTTAGCTGAAGATTGGATATATATAGGAAAGTGCGTTGTCCTTTGTACATGAATATTTATATTAATTTTTAAAGCTTCGTTCGATGAAACTTTTTGTTCGATAATTATTCGCACAAACAGATTTTTGTATGAAATTTTCACAAATAACTTGAAAATATTGTAAGTATTTGAACTTTGGAACGAAATAAATTATGACAATTGATGAAGAAATTCTTAAAATAATGAAACCACTTTTTTCCATTCCTTTTTAAAATTAAGAAATCACGTACAATATATATATATATATATATATATATATGTATATATATAGACAAAAATTATTGTACTACTCGTTTTGTCTTGTATATTATACAAATAAAAAAAAATATTCTGTCCTATTATGTAAATGAAAATCTCTCGAATAATATGTATACAATGTCCTTGGGGATAAATTTCCTTTAAATGAAAACAGCTTTAATGCAAATTGCTCGTTAGATGTGTGTGCTGATAAAAATCTGATTTGCATTATAGACGGTGGGATAGAAATAATTTATTTGGATAATTTAATGAATATTAAAGTTATTTTTTTTTTATATAATTTATTACTCTACATCTCCAGCTTTGTAGAAATTTTCGGATCCTTCGTTCGGTATAATATCACTGCTTAATCACTTTTGGCTTAAGCAGTTTTAATTTTGTTCGAGTCTTTGTATGAGATCGTATCTTAAGAAGTGATTTTCGACAAAAGTGTTTAATATTTCGGTGAAGATATGTTTTACTTCTACCCATTTATATATATGTATATGAATTATAAAAGGGAAGTATTGGTTTCATATTACATTTTGGATAAACAATTTTCCGAGTTAGAGCAAAAAAAATTCTACACATTTCAGAGAAAATAACTGGCAGTAAAATTTTTTTTTTTTGTCGCATTCGGTCCCTTGCTCACTTACACGTGTAGGTACACGATAACTCAAGAACGTGATGAGCTAGAGACTTAAAATTTTTAAGGGTTTGGGCAAATGTGTCATTTTCTTATTTAAGAAAAATCCCACCCAATATTATATGTATTGTTTATATGCATCGTAGTACCTTCCTATATCGGTAAATTTACTACAATACGTTTCATATACCATCAAATGTACACAGTGTAGATTTCGTAAAACATTCCTTTTTTATGGGGCTTAAATTTGTGAATTTTTTTTTTCAATTTCTTTTGAATTATGATCGTTTGCCCTAATATTTTAGAAAAAATTTCCACACTTCATTTAATTTTTTCCAAACTTGCTAAACTTTCCATAAAAATTACAAAATGTCAAACCATTTCAAAATAATTAGCCCCCAAAGCACTTTCCGGCGAAAAACACTCTCTCTCTCTTTTTCTGACCGTAAAATATTGCCTGTGGGGTAATTTAAATTCTGTATATGACTTGAATCGATTATCTCAAAGTAACAGAGCAAAAAAAAAAAAAACACACAACAAAAAACTTATTTCTGGTTTAGGCATTATCTGGAAAATCCATTCAACAAAATCGAAACAACAATTTCCATAAATATTAATAAATTAACCCTCATGTATCCAAAACAATTTCGGAACACAAGAAATAGATTTATGGTTTTGTGGTTACCATTATCTTAATAGTATCTTAATTTGTGGAAATGGAAATTCAAGTCGAATATCGATGTACAAAATCATAATTTAATGTGTAATATGCAAATTTGCTCGGTTATATATTCATTAAAATGTACATTTCAATTTCATAGAAATGTGGAAAATTAAGGAGTGTTCTATCGGTTTGTCTCCATTTCCAAAAATTATGTCTGGTCTCGAGGCTAAACAAAAAGGTTTCTCCATTTCACTGAATTATAAATATAAAAGGTCCTTTATTTTCCTTTTCCGGATATTCGATAAGTCCTTAAATTATTTTATAACCGAAATGAGATAATGTTATGGGGAGCTAGGCAAACGTGTGTGAAAATTCAATTTTGGAACTTTGCGCTATAGCTGGGATATATACTATATATATATGTGTATATATATACATATATGTATGTATGTAGGTACATATATATAGATATATTTTGAGTATAGAGAAAGTATTAGTGAAATGGGTTATATTGAAAGGGTTGTTCCATTCCGACCGCCCTAAGCGAATTTCGTATTCTATATATAGCGCATAGAACGTAATATATAAATGCAATGGATTTTTTTATAGTATTAGAAAACGATACTATTATAGGGTGATAAGGGTTTAGTATTGGATCATTAATAATTGGGATAACCGTTGCCGATTTTCTGCATTGTTCGATGGTACCTCTGTATGGCTATATTGGGTATAGATATGATACAAATATATAAAGAATGTCAAATTAAATAAATCGAGTAATTGGTCGTATAAAACTCAATAAATATTTCTTAATAATTAAAATATAAAAGAAACTTCACTTGTAATTGTTTTCTCTCAAACTCTTCAATTTATTCAAGCGAATCGAATAAGAATTCATTTGTGGCTAAAGTTTGTTAATATAATGGATTTGGTAGTCCCACTTGTGCATCCAGGTCACTGTATATTTCATTATAAAGTATTATAGTAGGCAGTATTGATCATAATGAAATTAAACATGCGTTATAAAGATAATCGTAATTATCATCAAATCTTTTTAAATCGCTCCAACAGCAAGTTCATTGCCATCTTTCATGTTATTCAATGTTAAATAAGTGTGTGATATAGAAAGAGACACGACCTACGGATCCGAACCAACGACCTCCGATCAAACGCTGGGTGAAGTACCCAAAATATCGCAACGAGCAGTTGTGGAAACTTGTGATAAGAACAATATTTTAGTTATCGCGGCAAAATTTAATTATCATAGCTCAACAACTGCTCCTGGTTAATAAATTAATTCAGGGAATTCACTTCCGCCCTAATATTTATTTAGAATCTTTCACTTTTTGCATTGGATGTGTTGTTCGAAATAATTATATGGATTATAAACACCGGCGAACCGGCATAAATTGTTATTCTTGAGTCATCTAGAATCGTCTATCATTTTTATTTCTAGCCCGGAGTAACTCATACTCAACTTCTTCAGAAAGGAAAATTCTTCACCGCAGAGTCTCCATTTTTTAATAGTTCGTGTTAATTAATTTTAGAGAGTGACTTCTTGACATCTTAATTGTTCATTAAAATAATGGTCTATACGAAGTAAACAAAAACACTTAAGTATTTCCATTAGATTGAGGGGGTAAATGGACAACGCTCCAAAGGCAATCAGTTACGCACCGAACCATTTGGACGGTTTAATCACTATTGCTTAAGTTGAATAATTTGAATTTAATGCGATTTTTTACATCTGCAATTACGACTTTACGAGTTATGTAGGTAATTTAATGCTCTTTTGATGAGATTTCTTGTGGATTTTTCTTTCATTTTAACAACATTTACGTTTTGTACGTGCATAGCAATTAATTCTACACTCCTACTTTACTTTATGTAGGTACTCAAAAGACTCAATTTTATGTGGTAAAAGTTTTTTAGTATTATAGGTACACCTTACATACTTTTTTTATGTTTGTTCAAGTACTCTGTATATAGTACCTACTACATAATACTTATAAAAATTATTTATGGGACCAAAAAAAAAAAAAAAAACTTCATAGAAAAATTATACTGACTGAAATGATGTCGCATAACCTAAATAAAAAAGAAAACCTACCCTTAGCTCTTAATGCAACATAATAAAATATATTTTTTTTTTAAAAAAAAAAAAAGAAAAATTCTAACCAACCAAAAATGTCATATAAATTGTCCATAAACTCATAATAAAGTTGGCAAGTTTAAGCTAAGATGCAATAAAGTCACTTGAACGAAAACTTATCCTCATCTTGATTTAATTTTTATTGAAAAAGTTGTCTTAAATCCATTAGGTTTTACATTCATAGTACAGAATTTATGACATCGTTTCACCTTAAAGTCTGACAATATCAATAAATATAAAGAAAAAAAAAACTGCATCTAAGCCATTGTGAAAATATTATGTTCGACCATTTGGAACGTCGTAAGATAAACTTCTTTATAACCTAACCAAGCCGAGGGGATCTTGTAATCAAATTTTTCGGTAGCAAACATTTTCATAATAGCCCCAGCTTCAGTCACCATTTGTTCTCTTCTCTTATGTTTTGTATGCCAGAAAGAACAAAAATAATTTGGATATACGGACAGTTAAGAAAATTTACTATTATTTTATTATTATGGCGGTCTTATTCGGTGGTGCTTATACTAAATGGTCTGACGACAGCATGAATTTTTTGGAAGCCATTTCATGGTTTATTGGGCTATATAGCGAATGGAGGTGAAATTCTGGATCGTTTATTTTTTGGATTATGTTAGCTTTTTACTGTTTTAGCCTGAAAACTATTTACTGTGCGAGTTTATTTTGGTATATATTGAGAATATTTAAAGAATATTATATTTCTAGATGTATATAAGGATTTAGAGTAATTTCTTTTAATTTCTTGTATACATATATATTTGAAGATTATCTATTTAACTACATGTAGGTAGTTATGTTTATATGAAAAACTTCTTTAGTATGTAGGTATGTATGTATTTCCGATAATCAGGGTTGTTAAAGTAACAAATGAATGATAAAATATTTAATTTGTTACTGCTACATTTATTTGTTACCAAAATTGATGCCTATTGCCAATGGTTGTCGCCAAATTGGCCATTCTGTAATATTTCGGAACAATTCTGAATATGTCTTGTGATTGGGTTATTTTATGTATCTGTGAAACTGAATTGAACGGAATCGTATTAGTTTTGGTACATTTGTTACATTTGTTTCATTTATTACCAGTTTCAGTAACAAATGTAACAAATTCGAAAAAAAGTATTACTTTGGTAACTATTATACTATCGTAAGTTTTTAAATCAAAATGTTTCAAAATGTTGTGTGGACTCTAAAGGGTTAACTTTTTCCAAAAACTTTACTGGGCCTTGTGGAAAAGAATTTAGAAATAATGTGCTAAATATAATCAAAAGTACACATCACAAAAGAGAGACACATGTAATCAATCATGTGAACAAGAACGGATAACAACCGTTCTCCGTTGCCAAGACTTAATCCACCTCATCCCATATACATAGAATAAAAGGCTACTACACACAAAACCAAGGTAAACCAACAAAGATTTAATTCCATGTTTTGAGGTGAAATCAACGAACATAAATTTGTAAAATATATTCCGAATAGAAAAAAATATTTGTCAAAACGGAAGTAAAACTTATATGAAGTAAAATCCACTTCCTCTACATTCATATTATGCGACGTCGTAATTTATGGGTTTGGATGGTATACAAATGGTGGCATAAAATAATTCAATTTTATGTACTCATCGTTTATGTGCGGGCGTGAACGTACATATACATACAAATACATAAACATATATACACATATATAACTATAAATATTTTTGGATCCTAGAAGAGGATAAGTTGAAGGAAGTGTGATGAAATAAATTTTAGGTTTTACCAGATATGGTTGTATGGAAATGTACTATGGTGATAACATAAATTTTTACGAGTCCGATAGTGTGTCCGATGTAAATATAAATGGAAACTAGGGAGAAAAGCAATCTACATGAAAATTGTTTATAAAATATTTAAAGATCATAAAAAAATATAACATTACTTTACTCTCCCTCTTTTTTTTTCTTTTCTTTTAAAAGAAAAACAATTTCATAGTCATTTCCATAAAGAATATTTTAAATAATTCAAATACAAAAAAATCAAAATTTTACTATATTTCCCTATGTATTTTTGTGAATGAATGAATTCAATTAGTGTACGGTCGAAAAAATTTAATAATTTAAATTGACTCCATGTACCCGTAAAGATGATAGTCTCATAATATGAGTGAAATATACCAATTTTGGTGTCATAAATAAATTATAAGCTTCACTCTCTAGTCTAGATTATATTACTCCTACAATTTATTTAACGTTCCAATGAATGGGAATATTTCTCCCAAATGCATATTATTATCTATATACATATACATACATACAATTATACTAGCAAGTTACTAACACTATTTCACCAAATAGAACTTTTAGATATAATTTTCAAATTTAAACTAAAAGTTAACAGCACACGATGAAACTATATGCATACAGTGTATAGTCATTGGTGCAAATGATCTCCTCTTTAGTTTGCTAAAACTATTTTCTCTACTAGTTAGTTACTACTAAACATAGTTGCTATCGTTACGGTTAGATTTTTCAGGGGGAGGGGGGGGGGGCAGATAGTGTTGGGTGGGTGGAAAACTTTTTGCCCGGGAATATTTTAAATAAAATTTTGTTGTATATGTGTGAGTAACTTGATTAACTTTGGAACATTTTTATTGCACAAAAAATGCCGGTATTATTTAGTAGATGCTTTCATTATATATTTATTCATCATATACCTATACTACTTATATATGTACATAAATGCTTTTAGTACCTCTATTTCTATATACCTACTCGTACTCGGATACGCAGATGGACTACAATATGAAGCGAAAATATTTTTCTGATCTGCATTGTTGGTAACTATAAATGGGGTGCTATGTATGCGAATGCGATGGGAGGATGATATATAAATGCAAAGCAGGTTGGTCAATGGACATATGTACATAAGAAAGAATCATTTGGCTTGGTATTTTTGAAAAGTTTTTTTTTTTTTATTTTTACTTTGGTTTAAAAATGGAACGGAATCCTTCATTGTTGGTTGTATTGCATATTTTTATCAGTCCATGTGCATGGAATTTAAAAAAAATATTTATACCTAAAGACATATATATATAAATATATATAATAGATTGTATGTATGTATGAAAATAAAATTTAAAATTTTCTTTATATGCAATTTTAGCATTGAGTGCATATTTTGTTGTGGTATTTTATGAAGATAACTTTTGAATGTTATACTGGACCAAACGTACATATCCAAATAAAATATTAAGCGAATACCTACTAAGTTTGAAATTCAGTTTCTATTCAAGTTGACCTTTGTTTACATAAAACTGAGAGCAAAAGCAGTGAATGGCAGAAAGGCTCTTTATTATACAAACAATGAACTATGAATATTTGAAGATAGCATAATGGCGCATATTTGCGTCATACAATTTATACAATTTAAAAAATATATATCATCCACCAAGAGGTTTGTATTGATTGCGTAAGATAAAATACGTATACTCTAGCAATTACATAACCATATTTCTTTAACTTTGAAGTGGCATGGGCATAGCAAAGGACGACCGTATACTTATTATACTTTGCAACTTATAGCAAACTTTGGGTACTTGATCATGCTATGTCCGTATCTCGTTCACGTGTTCAAGCCATGATTTAAGAGACTAGAAGAACTATACAGGTAGATATTATTTATTATTATTTTTCGCAAGCTTCTCTTAGCCATATTTGAAGGAGAATCTGAAATTGTCCATATGAAATTTTGATGTTGACAAAATTTAGTTTAAATATTTATAGTATCGAATGTTTGATTGTATTTTCACCGGAAATATAAAGTCGAACGCATCAGCAAATAAGAGATATTTATACAGAAAAAACATTTAGTTGCAATGTCGTTTATAAATATTAAAAATAATATTGGTCAATGTTAAGTTCATTATCTGTAATGCCGAAAAATAAGTTCCCGGAACAAGAGAAAAACCAGAAACCAGAAACCAGAAAAGTAAAAATATAATCTTACGAAACAACTTTATGAGAAATTTCCCACTCCACATTTCCCCACTCCAAGCGATGTTTCATGATTGCACCTGGACATAGCATAGTTTGGAAAACACGATCGGAATGTAGTTGGGATATATTTGGCGCAAACAATTATTTTTTCCAAAAAATCTTTCGCTAGTAATGGCTTGGGACTATTGCTTAGTTAATCCAAATTTAAGAAAGTTACAAATCTTCAATTCATATTTAAATTAGTGATGTTTAAAATTGAAATGAACATAAACAAAATAAAATTAAAAATTAAATGTAAATTACCAAATATACGGCCCAGGTACTACGATGACGCATACCTAATTATGTATTTCGAAATTTTCTTTTCTTAAATTGAAATAAAAAGTAAATAAGCTTTTCATGAAAAACATTTCTCAACCATTTCAAGAAATAATCTTATTTTTAGATATCAAAAGCATCTGATAAAGCGCTTAATTCAAGTGCGCCATATATACTTTCTAATTGTGTACTTATCCCACAACGTAAATCGTTTGTTTGTTTGTTTTTTTTCTTTTAATTTGCTTGTAGCCATAAGAAGAAGAAAAAGAAGAAAAAAAAGAAAAGGTATGATTTGACTAAGAGGGCACATATGAAAAGGTAAAGGTATATGTAGTAGAAGGGTAGAAGTGCTTTAGGCTTTTGACCCTGTTTTATAACTCTTGAGGAACATTTTATTCTTTACATTTTATGATATAACTATAATAAAAATATGGAAGGGTTTGCTGTTTGATCGCTGTGACTATGAAAATTTGTAGGTTTAAAAAAATGAACAATTTAAATGATGGATATCGTAGAACCATAATACAAACTGGCATAAATCACCTGTAATAATTTAATGACGCACATACGCGTCATATTAGTAATGGAATAGATAGTATTGTATCTATTATAAAAAAATGAATATTTAATTAATTCAACTGTGTTGTCGAACAAATTTTTAAAATTTAATAATCCCTACCTAGCTTTCATCATATATGTATGTAACTTTATTAAACTCCCAGAGGATGTTCAATTTTCCACACACAAAAATTATGTGCGTTCATCAACCAAACTCGAACAGCGATTTGTGTTTTTTTTTTTTTTTGGTAAAAAATATTTCATATTTGGTTTAACAGAGTTAACAAAAACATTAATTATATTTTATTATTAAATGTAAAATTTTAATTTAAACAAATGAAACAAGAGTGCCTATACATTTATGGATAAATAATATTAATCAAACAAATTTTCATTTTACATTTCATTAAAATATAGTACAAAATTGCTTTTTTCCAAACAGCTTGTTAAATAGTCGCAAAAACTCTGTTCACTCATACCAACACTATTTACAATTGAAATTGTATTGCAATACATTTGGTGGCAATATATGAATAAAAATTATATAATGAATTGTATTGTACTTGGCTAAATTAAAATATTTTTAAAAATTAAATGCAACATGAACAGAAATTAGTATTTATAGCATTTTGTTGGGATTTTAACCCCCGGTATACATAGTATAATACATACATACATATATCATGGATACGTACAAGTAAAATTCATTGAAACAAAAACAACTGTTGGCTTTTAATAGGAAAATATCTTTTTTTTTTCCTCTTCCCAAGTGCGTTAGTTTGTAATTTATTTTATGGTTTCAAATTAGTGGTATGGGGAATTTGTTTAATTGAACAATAACGAATTGTTTGCAGCGTTTTTAATTTAAATAATATCATTGAGAACGAATGGAAAAGTTATAAAAATTGCGGTAGTGTGCAGGCCAAAAAGAAAAAAAATGTTTTTCCCCTTTTGAATAATTTTATTTTAAAAAAACTCTAAAATTTCATTCAAAAGCTATTTTATATTCCCTTATGAGTTCCACATGGCATTTTCATTGGACTTCATTTTTTGTAGGATCATTATACACAATTTATGCCATCTCTATCTCCTGTTCTCCTTCTCTAGCTCCGTGAGCCGACGCAGACCTGTTCTGACCAACTAAGTCTAGCCATCTTTTTTTCAGTTCATTATTATCTACCGAGTTCCGTGTTTCAAAATCATAGTCCGTTTTGCAGGGTCTTTTCCGTTTAGAGATACCAATCCGAGGCTATTTTTTAGGTGGAAACGGCGTCGTGTGGTACGCATGAAGGGGGTACCCTTTGTACTCTTACTATTATGTTGTAATCCTCAAGATTCGCCGTATAGTATTCTTCCATTCTATTGTATTTGTTATGAAACATATTAGTTTGGTCTAAATCATGTCTTTTCGTTGTTCGATACTCATACTCCCTGACTTGATAACAAAATGAAGGGAGACGCCAATTATAAGTTCATTAATTGTTGAAATATTTTAGTAGAGATAACTCCATTTGTAGTTAAATATTATTCCCAATTTTTCTTGTCTAAAAATAAATGTTTTTAAAAAAATATTGAGAAAATCATCAATAGTGACAATTCAAAACTAGCTTCCTGTAGAAAATTGGGCTTGTTGAATACACAGTTTTATTTATGGTTTTTTTTGATATTTTGTTAAAAAACCGAAAAAAATGCATAAGGCAAAAAATATTGGAAATTAAATTTTACTTCAAATGAAGTTATATCTAGTAAAATATTTCATCAATTAAGGAAGTTATAGTGAGATTTTTAGAGGCGGACATGATGCAAACAAAAGCAAAAATAAAACCCACGCTACGTTACTGGGAGGCGAAGACGATAGAGGGGAAAAGCACGTCTGTGGGTATGTACAATGTACATCTCACAAAGGATGTGAATTCTCTCATTACATAATTAATATCTGAATGTAATGTCAAATCATTTTATTTCATATGAATTACACAGTTGACTTAATGCAATATTTTAAATTTAAATTTAAAGTCTAAGAATGCCATTAGCCAACTGGAACTTTAATAAACTTTAACCTACATAAAACATTAAAAAAAAACTTTTCTAAAAACATTTTTCTACCTAAATACCCGGACGGAAAAGAACAATTTTCCAATTTTCACATTTTCCTAGAGAGAAAAAGGGCATCATCAAAAACTTTCGAAGTGTTGCCAATTTTCAAATTTGGATATAAATATTTTATCGTTCGATTTAAAGTATAACAATAGCCTTCACCAATTTTTATTTTTCTTATTGATCCAACAAAAGGCCATATTTCAAAATAAACATCGTCATGTCAAGAAACTGAAATAAATCTTCTTCCGAATCCTATAGAGTGGTATAGCCTTACATATACATACGTACCAATGTTTTTGCACTAGTATTGTATATCTATGTATGTATGTATGTATTTATTATATGTATTTCTGATAGAATTTATGTTCTGTTAATAGTAATTGATATATCTGTTTCTTCTATATACTCGTATGATAAATAAATATAATATTTATGTACATTGTTTTTAGTTAATAAATCAAATATTTATTAGTATTTATTTTATTTTTGTGAACTATACAGTTGGTTTTTTTGTACAAGTATATGAGGGAGAATATACATACTCGTATGAGGCCACATGTATATGCATAGGGATGCTAAATCTTTCATAAAAATAATAAAATGTGACATAATTCTAAATATTAATTTATTCGATATTATTTATGCCACATAGTGCGAACAATATTGCTTTTGGAGTTATCAGATCGCTTTCACACTTTATTCAGCAACGATAGTCGTATATTCAGCGTTTTATATAGACAAACAACATAAAGTAGTATTTGTAATCTGTCTCAATGACAGAGGAAAATATTCAATAAAAAGTAAACAACGGTATCGCACTTCTGAACAAAAACAATATTCTTAATATCCAATGACCGAACATTTAAAATTTCTGGAACGCATGCAGAAAAACCTCTAACACATAGCTTTAAAGCAGTGGCGCTATAACAAAGGCCAACAGTAGGAGGAAGAAAAAAATCTGGTAGAAAAACTAATATTAAGTGGAAAAAAAGTGAAAAAATTGTGCAATAAAGGTGAGAAACAGAATTTGACCATTAAATAGAAAAATTTAAGATTTCTAAAGAGACAGTTGGCCTGACAATGCATCAGCTTATTATGCGAAAAAAAAAACGATAGAATGGCTTGAACAACAAAATATCCCATTTACATCAAAAAGATGTAATCCACCTAACATCCCCAAAGCAAGGCCAATTGACGATTTTTGGTCCCTATTGTGCCAAAAGGTCTTCGAAGGAGGTTGAAAGGCACAAAATAGCAACGAGCTTATAAAAGAAATACGCTATTGTGTAAGAAAAGTTGACATTTTGGCGGCCCAGAAGATGATGCCAGATGTCCAAACAATAATTCGTAAAACTGAAGCGCTATTATGTAACTAATGTTTTAAGTTTACGAGCTTTTTAATTTTGTGCCTTTACTTTATTCCCACATGTTACATATAAACGTTGGTAGCCGTCCATAGCCGCAGGAACAAGTAGAAATTCAATTAAGATGACGTCGATATTATACAAAAAAAAAAATCTTTTCGAATAGGTTGCCATAATTTTCAGTTTATCTTATCAAATGCATAATAAAAGAAACATTCCTATTTATTGATCTCTCGATTTTTTTTTTTTTGACAATAAACGATGTATACTTATTGACCCAGAAATCACAATAAAAGGATTACTTAACTTCCCAAAAATGGCATTATAATAAACTTATTGGAATTTATTCAATATATGTACAACAAATACATATGAATGTTGGTATGTACTACTACCAATATACCTAACAAAGTATCAAATACAAGTCGTTATTATAATACATAATATACAATAATCGCGTAAATCCAAAAGAAAAAAAAAAAAAAAACCAAATATTAAACGACAACCTCAAAAGCATATTTTTGCGACTTACTGTCCCGTTGGCATATCCAATAATGGAAAGGATCTGACTGTGCATGAACAAATGTGCAAAGATAACAAATATTATGGGGGAGAGTCTTTTCATGTTTTATATAAATATATATATATATATATATACCTAAATACGTATGTATGTATGTATACATATATATATATATTCAACAAAAGGATCAAAATCAGAAATTCCTAAATCCGACAATAATAGGGCTGTATACATCTTTTGATCTTGGAGGATAAGCGATGACTTTTCCTTTTGCTATGATTGTATTTATTTGGAAAAAATATGAACGACAGGCCAATGTCGTTAGAAAATTTTTCAATCGTTTACTGACTGAATAGTATTTTGTCCATTGGTATGAGAAAAATGTGCTGAAATTTATTTGATATTTTATGTTAGATGTATTATTTATAAGAAATGGTGGATGGAGATGGTGGTCTGACTTTCAAGAAAACATTCAATTAGAATAATAATAGTAGCATCAGTGATTTCGTTATATGCAGGAATTTTAGTTATAGAAATTCTTAATTATCTGAATAGGCCTCTGCGATGACTTATTAAGTGATTAGAATTTCAAGTGAACGATCGTGATTACTATATATGAAAATTCGTCTGCCAAAGCGAACGATAGTTTAGTGTACAACTGAATTAGTGTCATCTTTCTAATTTCAATATGTCTAATATTCAACACGTCCAACATGCCAAATTGGCGCTCATTTCTCTGGATCTTAACTATTGTTGATTCCATGTAATCATATTGTCACTACTTCTATAGGAAATCCATTGATTTATCGGATACCTGTAATTATTTCAAATGAACTACACCTACACTAGGGTTGAGTGAATTCCCGAAATAATTTTTTACCAAAAGGCATTTTCTAACAGAGTTAAGTTTAAAGAAGTTATTGTTTTAAACATTTGAAGTTGAGTTTTTTTTATTATAACAATTGAACGGTTTGATTTGCTAAGCATTCCCAACTATACTGAAGTAATCGAAATTTGTGACAAATGAATCACAATCACAAGTACAAGTACACGATTTCCTTATCGATTAACCAGCACAATATTTCGTTCCATATAAGGATATTTTAAGTAATCAGTATAGTACATGATCTTTGAAACAATGGAATCTTATCGTGGAATTCAGAAAACTAGATTATTGATCACTTTTATCTGACTATCTGCTATAATTGATCTCTAGATTTCCATTGTGTTCTATTTCTATTTTATTTTTATACCTACTTAATGGCATTCTTACTCCGATAAATTTCCTTTAATTGAAATTTTACAACAACAAAATATATCAATAAACAAATACCAATTTAAAATATTAATTACATTTTATTTACATTTTCAAATGCTTCATAGTTTTTAAATTTACCTTTAAAAATAGCAAAACAACAAAAAAAATACTAACCAGCAAAAATAATTCGTATAAATTGTATCCAAATGCAAGTCTAGTAGGAACTTTTTATTGTCAGAAAAGGTACACACAACACACGCCTCTCACGCCAATAAATTTAACTTTCAAACAAGTGCAAATATGCAAGCAAAATAATAGAAAACTTTTAATGATATGATTTATAGCTGTGCATAAAACTTTTTTTAAATTTTTTTTTTTTTATTTATTAAACATTTTCACATAAAATAGCTGATGATTTATTGGATTGAAGTTGTGCTTAAATTCTATAATCCAATCAGCGTATAAAGTTTTGCGCTCACAATAATTTCAAAGCATTACATTTTTTTGTAGGTATAAATTTGTTTGTATATTTTTTGTGGAATTTTTGTTATTTAATTAGCCAATAAGCGTATATTCATAGTTATAGGGTGTAGGATAAATTTTAAATTACCAACTAATATCATCCAGTGGTTCACAGAACACAATGTAAATTGCAGCAAAACAGATTTTAATTTTATAATAGAAATAATGTATCGATAATTCTTAAAAGTTGGCAACACTGGTGCTTGCATCTCTTTTCGTTAGGCTTTGTGAGAGAAACATACCATAAGTAGGTACCTATAGCTCCAAAGATACTAGTACTATGCCAGTGCTAATAACGGAATTTTCATATTTCATTTTCGCGTTCTTGAGTTATTGTGCAAGTAAAATACAAAAACCGGAAGTAAAATATAAAATTTCAATAATATTATAATATAACAAAATTAGACGAAAAATATATTTTACAATTTGCTGAAAATCTTAAATTTTCTTTATATAAGTATCTATGTAGCAATAATGTTTGACAGTGCATAAAAAGTCCGCAACAAATATACCTACCAAGAGTAGTGAACTGATACTAAATTAATTTTTTTTTATAATTATGAATGCTTCGTTGATGCTTCGTATCATTCGTAAAACCGAGTATACAATGTATGCGTTAAAACTAGTGTATTACGCACAATGTATTACGATGAATTTTTTATGTTTGTATTAAAATATTTTGACACTAATGGGTGACACTAATCCGGTCATAAGTGTCCTTTTGCCCATCGCTGCTATAGATATTAGAATTGTGGTAAAAATCAAAATTATGTTTTGGTTCTGTTTTAAAGTAAAACATTTCAATCAAAGAGAGTACAAACTGATCGTTTTTCTGCAATGTTAAGGAGAACATTTATAGATTGAAAAAAAACCGACATCATCAACAACTTGATCATCTTTAACATCAATATGCGAAATGCAGTTAAATTAGTTTCGTGTTTTTCGTTACAAAAAAAGACAAAAAACGAGCCCTATTCGAATTTCGAAGTATTAAAAAAAAATCCATACATCGAGCGAACCAAAAATCTATTCAAGACGTCAAATATCTTGGTAAGAGTTCACCCTAATAATAAATTTTAATGTAGTTTTTTCAGATCTACAACTTTTTTTTATAACATTTTTCTCTAAAATATAAAATAAAGGCGAGCCTGCTCTTGAGGCAGATGAAGACGACTGAAAATCAAAAAGTCGTAGAACAAATGTTTTTTGCCATAAAAAAAGACAAAGAATTTAAAAAGTGAACAACTTTAATGTACATCCATAAGAATTGATCATTGATTTCTTTTCTAATACATATACAAACGATTTCTTTGTTCCACACTACTCCATTCATACAAGTATAATTAATATTCTGTATATATTATATACGACCTCGTCGCCATTTCAATTAAATTATATCAATTTCTTTTTTACCGCTCTGTATTTTTTTTTATTTCTATCATTACGTATCTCAAATATTGATTTTACCATAGACACCCTTCGCACCGAAGCCGTATTTATATATAATGGATGCATTTAAAGATGGAATTTACTATTATCCCGGTATAGTCAGTAGAGAGGTATACCTATTTATACAAGGAAATAAAAGTATAGAAAGAGAACATGTTCATTTAAAAAAAAAAAAAAAGAAAAAAATAAAGTAAGGAAAGGTAAACGCCAATTAACGTCTAAAATAGGAATCCTAACGTTTCTTGGAATTTCTAATGAACAGTTGCTAAGGAGAAATTTTTTAATTACTTTGCAAGAGAATAAAAAACCATCTTTTGAGGTTTCATCGTTAAGTCATGGAACACAATTCCGGAAAATTGATTTTTCATCAAT
>JANSTT010021993.1:0-43303 GCA_026745375.1 Platyura marginata | reverse complement strand
GTCAGGTGAAATGGCGAGCATTTGTAAGGTTTCCAGGAGAAACACCTCAAGTGCTGCATTTCACACACACACACACACACAAAGAAGATGTCATTTCAATTTGATAAATATATATTCAGTGGTAACAAAACGGCACAATTGTGCTAATTGGTAGATCAAGATAGATCTTGCCACAAAGAAGAAGAAGATGAAAAATACCATAAAAGGTTGTCTGATCCAGTCATATTTTTGAACGCCAACATCAGCAGAAAAATATTTTTCAAAATTTTCTTTGAGCCCCGATAAATAGCTATCGATTTTTTTTTTAATTATTTTTTACTTAAAATTAAATTTTTCATTAAAATCACACAAATCCATTTTCACGTAAGCCATTTTGGTTTTCCATAGCGATCATTTCTTAGTGAATGCTATAGAATAGATATATAACATAGATAGATGAAAGTGTCGTTTGTAATGATATTATTTTCGAATTATGTATTATTTTTACCCACTTTAAGAATCACTGGTTTAGTACAACAAAATACTTCAAGTGATGGGGTATGTTTTCATCAGATTTTTCTCAAGTTAAATCTTACAAGCTCTGCCAACACTTAATTGTATACGTTTTAGTCAATTTATTTAAAAATACAGTTTGTACGTGTGCATCTTATGTTCTCTCAATAGCTCAGTTTTCTTTTCTTTTCTAGATGGACTACATACAATATATTAAAGTTGAACCAGAACTGCACATCATTGATGATTATCGCAACCAGGAAATTTTTTCCGAAATACGTTATGATAGCGAAAATATCGGTAAACGTAATTTTGTTAAAACCGTTACAGAGTTTGGTACTATTAATGAAAATCTAAACTATTACTATGATGATTGCGACAATAGAAAACAGCAATCAACAACCATTCAATTAGCTGATAATATCTTACAGCATAACAATGAAAAAATATTTAGTTGTTCGAAATGTTTGATGACATTTGTGCGTAAAAGCAGTTTAACAAATCACATGCTCATTCATTTTGAGCGTAAATATTCTTGTAACCTATGTTCGAAACGTTTTATATATCGCCATCGCTTAGTAAAACATGTCGATAGTTTTCATTGTAAAAATATGCCATACTCGTGCAACTCTTGTCATAAATCATTTAAAACGGATCAAGAATTAAATTCACACCAAAAGGTCCATATAAGAAGGACTTTTATTTGTACGGTATGCTCAAAATCACTTAGAAGCCGAAGATCGTTGCAAACTCATACCATCATCCATACCGGACAGAGTCGATTTAATTGTCCATATTGTTTTCATTCGTTTACAGCTATGGGCTCCTTAACGAAACATCATAATCGTAATAACTGTACGGGCATTAAGTATCACGTGTGCGAAATATGCTTAAAAACAACAACAAAACTTGCTTTCATGAGAGATCATATGATTGTGCATGTAAATCGATGTGGAAATAAATGCACAATATGCTTTGCCGTCTTTAATGATGTTTCGTTGCTAAATCAACATATATTATATGTGCATAAAAAAACGGATCCAATAATTCTGAGGCACATGTGCGATATATGTTCGATGACAACAAAAACGTATAGAAGGATGCAAACTCATATGTTGCGTCATTCGCAACCATTACGAAATTCATGTAACATTTGTAATAAACTACTTACGACCCAGAATAGTTTGAAAAAACATATGATGACACATATCAAAAAATATACGTGCGTTGAATGTTCGAAAATATTTGATGATATTACCAAATTTGAAAGTCATTTATACTTCCATTATGAACAGAGGCTGATTAAATTAGGTTTAATTTAATTATTTTGATATTTATCGCTGCCATAGTTAATAATAATAAGATTACAAAATTATGGCAACTAAACTCTTAATTATTAATCACAATATTGGCACATTTGTTCCAAGGTGTCCAAATCGTGAAAATTTTAGTAGCAAACAGGAATACATAAAAATACCAAATTTTGATCTATGTTATTGTTAGTTTAGCATATATGTATGTATGTAAATAGTGTGTTGAGGAGAAAAAACCATTTTTTTAAAATCGTCTAAAATTATCCTTATAAATTTACCAAAGATCTGGTTTCCGAACAGTTTCTTTTAATTTTTATTTTTACGACTACGAAATTTAATTTCCTTGTGCCATTCACCTGGCTTCTCTTCTTTCTTTTTTTGTTATTGTTTTATAAAGCTCAATATGACTTGTCTTCCCGATTTTGTTCACGTTTTTAAACGATTGTTTTTTCCATAGCAACAGTTAAAGTGATTCGAAAAAATAATAAAGTAGAAATCCGAAAAACTATTAAATGGAAATATGGCGGAGTATACAAATTAAACATTTCATTTTCCATTTTATTTTTGATGATTAACTTCTGGGAGTTCGTGCTAATGCACTCTATACGGCCTGGCGTGCATATCACCCACTAAAAATCAATCATTCAAAAAAAAAAAAAATAAGGCTGCCAATTAAGTTTCTAGTTACTTCAACTTTGTATCTCTGCATATTATCCTGTTAGAGATGCTCGACACAAAATAAATTTTAAATATAAATTTTATTTAATTTTCCTTTATATAGTTTTTCAAGAAAATTGGAGAGGTGGAGGAGGGGGGGGGGTATAGAACGGGTGGAGTTTTTAATTTGATAGGCTCACATTCGAAAATATGTAAATATTTATAGTAAATATAAATAAATAAATTCGTAAATATTTATAGAAAATTCTTATTTTTTTTAAAAATGAGTTGCTAAAACCGTATTAAGCCATGTAAGGATAATTTTAGAAATTCTAGTTTGTCATTAATATTTAAAAATATTATTGAATTTCAGTGTTAATAAAATATTGTCCCACTGAATTCTATTTTAACTTTTTAACTCCTTTTAACTCATACCAAATAATAATTTTTAATAAATACAAAAAATACAATTAAAAAAAAAATACTTCAACTAAAAATTGTGATAATTTAACCTTTGAAATACGGATTGGAGGACTTTAGGTCCTCCAAAATTAGTTTTTTGTGATTTCTTGTAACTTATTGTGATAAAAACTAGTTTTTTAAGAAACATAATTTAAAATAAATATATGAAATTAATTAATTAATCTTATTTTAATGTAGTTACACTACTAAAGATAATAATATAGGTACTAATATAATATATATTTTGCGTACTTTACGTTTTAATAATAGGCTCCGTATTTTAATGGTTAAACTATTTTTTAATTGCATATAGCTACATTTGTGGATATATTAATTTTTATATTATTTATGGTATTATGTATTAATATTTTTTATACCAATAAGTTTAAGTAAATAATATATATTTTTGTCATCTATACATTAAGTAATGTTTGGACTTAGTGGATTAACCGTAACATAACTTAAATTAAGTATTTTATCTTCAAATCAACCACAACAATTCAAAAATCGAATTTAATGAGAATACTCAAAAAATACGAGTATAATTCAGTTATCTCAAAATTTACCGTATTAGTAGATTAGTGGTTATGAGTGCTGAACTACCAGGCGACAGGGTTTCGGCTTCAACAAATATTTCCTTCAGACGAATATTTTAATAGAGTGGGTAGTACGGATTCCACTTTAAAAATAATTACCACCACCCAAAAAAATTCTCGAAGTAGACTCACTAAACTCTATACTAATAAATGTTTTTTAGATCTAAATGGAATTTAATCTAACAATTGTTGTCATATACTTTAAAAAAAAAAATCAAGTTGAAAGGCCTCCTACAACGCGCTAAATATGTTCCTAAAAAATACTCCATTATAGGAGATATAATAATGGCTTATCCCATTTTTTAAATTACGCTTACGCACTGTGCTCAATATTTTGGCCAAGGTTACGAGAAACCGCGTTATAGGAGGTCTACTTCTGATCTTCACTGATCATCTAGTAAGCTTTTTATGAGTTAAAAATTATCTCCAAAAATCTTAATCAAATCTTAAAATTATTAAAATAAAATTTTTTGTATTTTCTTCAGATGATATGCGCACTTAAAATTTAAACATAAACTGAAAAGAAGAAAAACTTAAAAATTTTCTAGACTTTCTTTTAAATCGAAAAGGTACATTTTAGAATTTTTTACCAAAAATTTACACAAATATTAATACATCGTCCTTATAGAGACGTATCGCAACCATCACAAATATGAAACGAAAATGCTGCGTCGAAGAATGCAATTCAAAATATTCGAAAAATGGTAAAAAAACAATTTACTCATTTCCACGCACACAAACCGAACGAGATCGATGGCTTCGCGCTATTCCTGGTAAATTAAAAAATTTCGATTACATTTGTATCGATCACTTTGACGAAACGCAAATTAAACGTGAAGATGAATTTGGTGGCGTCACAATAATCTATAAAAGTCCGAAACTTCATGCGAATGCTATACCGACAATTTTCGAAAAGATTTTACCACATTTACGAAAAAAATTGCCAAAAATCAGACAATTGGCACTGAAGAAAAAAACAAATATATCAACGCAAGAAATATATCATGTGGATGTGGTTCTAAGTGATCTCGTTAAGAATTTTGAAAATCTTGTGAGTAATATTGATGGGAAAATTACATTTGGTATTTTTGATTACAAAATCAATGAATTGACGGATATTTTAATTTATAATATAACCACTACCGGCGGCAATGATGAAATGTTGAACATTTCAACAAGCATCGTGGTAAAGAACAATTTAAAATTAATTATTCATCATAATGGTGTTCGGCAAACATGCGACGATGTTAAGGGGATTGTGAACAAAGACTTGAAATTGATTTTTTTTAGTCAACTACAAAAATTAATTAATAAATATACTACACAACAAGAAATAAGTGCCGTATCATGTGAGAAAATAATTAGTACTTCTATGATGCATATCAATTATTTAGACGTAGCATTAGAAAATCTCAAAAAAGCCTACAATATGATTATAGGCGGTGATAAATCGCCATATAAAAAAAGTATAAAAAAAATGATTGATAATATTGAATTACTTAACAATAGTGCTAGTAATAAGAGTAGTATGTAAATTAATGTTATTAGTTTTAGTCGTAGACACTTATATGTAAATTATGGACAATTCCGTTTGTGGAATAAACTAAATACAGTTAAAATAGCGGAATAGTTTTGTTTTTAACAATCTGAAAGTTCCAAATTCTACACACGAGAGTAACAAGTTCGAAGAGTTGTCAAGTTGAATTTTACATAAAGGATTTAGCAATTAGTATTAACAAATTATGTGGACGCAGTTGCGGCTCGTGAGAAAATAAGTTTCCATTATTATGGGCACTATTTAAAAAAAAAAACTAATGGAAAAAAAAAGAAACAAAATTGGTCGTTCACCGTTCGGCGGTTTTTTTAAATAATCAAATTTTTGGAAAAACTTAACACCTTAAGACCATAACAAAACTTAACATCTTAAGACCATTTTGAATTTTGAAAATGTATGGACCTTAAAGGGTTAACTTTTTCAAAAAAAATTATTTGGCAAAAAATGCTGGAAATTTAAAATAATATTAAAAAAAAAGTTTCAAAACCATATCTTTATTATTAAGAAAGTTCGAAATTATGTCCCTTTTTAAAAAAATCGACAAAAAACGATGTTTAGTAAACGACCAATTTTCTTTCCCTTTTCTTCATCAAAATAACTTAAGTTTTTTTTTTAATAGTCCCATGATTGTGTGGATGATTGCATTCTAAACAAATGCAGCAATTAGAAAATTATTACTTACAGCAAAAATTCAGAAATATATTTTGACTCACTCCTATTTTTTGTTTCTGGTTATTTTTCGTTTTAATTATTAACGTCAATAATTCTCTTTTTTTTTATAGATAAATGCCACTGAAACCAATGACGTCGCTACCAATCAATTCAACAAAGACACAGCCACTACTGAAGAGTTATTAAATTTTCTCTGTGGACAACTAAAGGAACCAAGAGTCCTAAAACTAAATCGTCGCTCGAAACACTTTGAATGTGATGTATGTAATAAGGTATATCGTTATCGAATAAATTTGGTCAGACATATGTTGGCCCATACAAATAAGCGACCGTACGAATGTGATGTATGTGCAAAAACATTTGTTCAACCGTCCCATATCAAAGAGCATATGCATACGCACAGTCAAAAAAGGGATAAACCATATTTGTGCAATATTTGTTCGAAATCGTTTGCATTTGTACGCAGTTTAAATTATCACCTATCGACGCATAGCGATAGAAAACCATATCAATGTGTAATATGTGAAAAATCCTTTACAACACCAACAATACTAAAAAAGCACATAAAAGTTGTTCATATTCAGGATGACATCAGTGAGTGCAGTATATGTTCCAGAAAATTTGCACATCGTGATCGTTTGAAACGACACATGCTAACGCATACCAGTGCACCGAAACCATATCCATGCAATAAATGCAACAAAATGTTCTACACAGCGTTTAGTTTGAAAAATCATCAAATGATTCATACCGATCCATTTACATGTGTTATATGCTTTAAATTATTTCAATCGGCTGCCTTATGTGAGATCCATATGACAACGCATTCCGATGTAAGACCTTATACATGTGACATTTGCCAGAAATCATATCGACATCAGTTGCATTTGAAAAGGCATACGAAAACGCATACTGGCGAAAAAAAGCATAAATGTACGTATTGTCCGAAGGCGTTTATTATGTCCGGTCATTTGAAGAATCACATGAAAATTCATTTACGCCATAAAAATAATGCAGTCTCAACAAATAGTGTAGAGGGAAGGAAATATTAAAATGAAAATTATGGATAAAATGTAGTTATTTTAAATTGGTTACAAATACAGTAGAGTCTTGGTTATATTTACTGATTAAATGTCAGGGCTATACACATCAGGGAGGAGTTTGGAAGTTCTTTTATATTTAATGACATTTTATCATCTTTTAAACATACATGGGATGTAGTTGTTGAACTGGGGTACACAGACAGTAAAACTCGGCAGACTCATAGTCAGTGAACATGGACATATGTATTAAATATGAAAAGAGATCTAGAATACTATAGGATCGTGGTAATAGAGAGCATATTGATGAACAATCGGGATACCAAACTGGGGAACGCAGGAATTGCAACACGACTATTACAGGAAGCTGATAGAGAAGATTAAGATTGCTTGTCTGTTACTGACGAAAACAATAGCTGACCGTTTAAAAACTCAACATAAAATGCCAAAATACAATGCAATTTCTTACTTTGCGACATAAAAATGGAATTCCTGGAAAAAAACAAGTGTTCATGATGCATAGCAAACCTAGCATTTTTGGTGATTTTTATAATAAATTTTAATGTTATAATTAAAATCACGGTCCGTGATTTCTAAATGCAATTTATACAGTCGCCATATGTGTGTGTTGTAAATATAACTGAGTGAAAACTTTTGGCTAGTAAATATAACTGAGATAATGTATCAAAATCCGCTTGGTGTAAATATAACTGAGTGAAAAATCGGTTTGGTAAATATAACTTAAAATTTTTGGGGTAAATATATCCGAGAGTAAATTTAACTAAGTATAAATATAAGCGAGAATCTACTGTATATAACTACAAATTTAAATATATTATATAGAAAATAGTTAAATAACTGTTTTTTGTTGTTGTTGTTCCTCTTCACTCTATCGAGGTGTTTTCAGCGATTGAGATTTATTTTGCTAGAAAAAAAATCTATATAGATAAGTGTGGCTACTTTATTAAAATTAATATATAATATAATAAGCGCTGAATCAACAGGTAAGATTAGTTAACGCACAGATGCCCGTCATAAAAATAGATCAACAAATCTTTATAGATAATTCTTGTTCTGTGTTGAATTGTAAACTAAAAATTCTATATCGAATTTTACGCATTCGGTAATGCAGTTTACAATAATCGTACTTTAATCATACAATTACTAATATATAATATACAGGTATATTTATATCAGATTTCCAATATAATAAAAGTTCTCATTTTCATAAACTATAATAATAATATGAATAAAATTAGATTTCAAAATGTTTAGTTTATTGTTATTGGCTCCGTCCATAATTTCTTTTAAATAAGCAGCGTGAAAATGCATCCAACAATCGGCAACAAAATACTATCGATTAAATGAGATTTTATTTTGCAGTGCTTTAATTTATATGCTTTTAGAACCAAAAAGATCAGAAGTAGTAGATAATTAAGTGTATGATATGGATATTTTGTGGCTAAGAAAACAAAGTGTGGAATGAAAATAATTTCAAAAAAAATATTGTTAAATTGAAATTTAATTACATTTTTTCACTGCAATGATCCTCTTTTTGTTGTGTTAAAAATAACGATAAATCATGCCGAATTAATAATTTAAAAAAATATATTAATGTATGCAGCCAAAATAATCGGAAGGGATTCTGAGCATATGTCAAATCACATTTCTATTTTCTAACCTCAAAATTTGTATTATATATTTTTGTGTTGTCGCGTGTAATCCAAAATTACTTTAATTAAGTAATTTTCAATAGAAATAAATGTTTTACTAGCATTTGATAAAATAAATATTGTTTAAAATTGATTTTACACAGAAATAAAAATTCTTGTAAAAATTTAGTAATGAGTTTTCGAGGTCGTGGTGGCGGCGGTGGCGGAGGAGGTGGTCGAGGCTTTGGACGTATGTATTCCAATTTATTATAATATACTTCATAATATTTCTATTAATATGTATTTAGGAGGTCGTGGTGGCGGTGGCGGTGGATTTGGTCGTGGCGGCGGCGGCGGTGGTTTTAGAGGTGGTGGCGGCGGTTTTGGCGGAGGACGAAAATTCGAAACTGGGCCACCTGACCGTGTCATTCCACTTGGCTACTTTGACTATCCATGCCAAGATGATTTAGTGTGTAAAGTACAAATTGATGATGTTCCATATTTTAATGCGCCAATTTATTTGGAAAATAAAGAGCAAGTCGGTAAAATTGATGAGATCTTTGGCACACTAAGGGATTACTATGTTTCGATAAAGTTAAGTGAAAATATGAAGGCCTCCAGTTTTAATCATTTGCAAAAGTTGTTTATTGATCCTGCTAAATTACTGCCAATACAAAGGTTTTTACCGCAACCGAAAGGACTTAAACGTAAAGGCGAAGGTGGTGGTGGACGTGGCGGCGGACGAGGCGGTGGCCGTGGGCGAGGAGGTGGTGGTCGTGGATTCGGCGGCGGCGGTGGGGGTCGTGGATTTGGTGGTAGAGGTGGAGGCGGTAGAGGAGGCAGCGGTGGACGAGGTTTTAGTGGTGGAAGAGGACGAGGTGGTAGAGGAGGCGGCGGCGGACGATGGTAATTTTTATTCTCTATTTTTTTTAACAAAATTATTTTAAATTTGTATAGACTATAGACGATAATAAATGATGTTTTTACAAAAAGAAATCACCATGTAACTTGTTTGATTTAATTATTTACTCACGTGGTTTAATATTGGTTAATACGTTAATAGTCAGTTCATGAATTTTTTTTTTTTTATTTAAAATTCTAATAAAATAATAACAAAATATACAAATAAATATTTGATTGGAAAATGTGTATAAATTTAAATACAATTTGGTTTTGTTTAGTTCCTAAAATACTTTTGTAAATAAAGATTCAAATAATACGTTTTTAAGTTAAAATTGAGATTGTTCAGGGAATGTTCATCCCTAGATTATTTTTATCTACATAAATCAAGTAATTGTTTCAGTATTTTAATGCTTTTTACTAAAAAATGAACATATTGAACTGTCTTCCTAGATAGTAGCTAGATATTCCTAAATAATCTTCCAATATTCATATACCGGACTGCACACATATGCCACAATAGTAAACGAAGACATTTCGTTGTCATTAAAAAAATTAATTCCAAAAATATTACATCTAGAACAGATTTTAAAGTTTAACTGTTCCGGTTTAATCTTTTCTCCTACACAATATTGTATCCAAATGATACTTCCATCCTGGACTAAAGACGTTTACTGAATCTATACGATGATTAGAACAATATGGAACCGTTATATGAATCAATAGTTTAGTGAAATCAATGGCAAACTAAGTTTGTATACATCATTTGGTGTTGAATCTACACACATCGAATGGTCGCGAAGAATAAATGATTCTAATGGTTATGTGGAATTAGGTAAAAGCTCAGGAAGAACTGTTGAGAAAAAACTTATTTTACAATTACATTCAACGATTTAGCGAGGAATCTATAATAATGGGCTTATTTGGTTGGAATTTTGTATATCAAAGGAAAAGAGTGAGATAACTACTCATAGAACTAGTCGCTTGTTAATTTTGTTATCGTGGAATTTGAAATATGGACAAGACTGATAAAATCTATAAACGAGATTAGTTCTCAAACAACAATTCCGTTATTCTTCTGTTTAGTGGAGGACAATTTTTCAATATGTCAAAATAACGATATTAATTTTGTTAATTAATAAATAAATATTGTTGAAAATCTAAAAGCACTGAGCGAAAAAAGGAGAGATGAAATAGGCGTCATTGTTTACTGTTGCAACATTTACGTGGCACACCTCCAATATTTATGTTAAAATTTGATCGATTTTTTTGTTGTTCTATAGATTTTCTGAATTAGTGAACGATTTTATACGTTCAACAATGTTTTCTTATCATCGCGCTGCTGTTGTCGTTGTCGTATACAAACGCATCTTCGCATTATATCAAAACAATCTGTAAATGTCATTTTGTTCCTCTTACTGTAAACGTTTAAGTAAATGCCAACAACTACAATTAAACCTGACAATAAATAGCTGAAAAAAAAGATAAAGAAAAAAAACATAAACAAAATATTTAGGAAATATGTTTTAAACTTACCCCATACTGAATGGTTTGCTAAACAACAAAAAGGAAATCGCAACGGATATGGCTTTTCTAGCCGTTGTTACAGTTGCCGCTACGGGAGCACCACACGTTCGGACTAACGTCAGAACAAACTGCATACCCAAATAACCAGACAAACTGAATAGGAACGCAAAACCATATGTGTGAATTGGATGCTGTGGAATGGGAAATTTTGGATTTTTAAAAATAAGTTTTTCCATTAATCTAGATCGTGTTTACTATTGCACAAAATTGAAGTCCAGAAATTAAATGTCCAGAAAATAACATTGGTACGAGAAGATAGAAAAAACCAAATCCGTATGAGTACAGAACCACTTCGTTATTTGGTGCTCGATATTCTCTCATTGCTTTTTCTTGAACATTGCCAATAGCAGCGTCAAAGAGTAGTGCGCCCGATATCATTGCTACGCCAAATGTATTAAAGTTGGGAGAGATTTTTGCATCAACTACAATAACAACAAAAGAAAATATGTGGCTCACCATACTAATTAATAGAATTAAGGATTCAAATCATCTACCTAAAGTAAAAAAAGTCAATCCAACACACATTGCAATCGCTGCTAAAAAATCCAACGGTCCGTGCATTTTTTTCTGTATTAAAATACTGCCAATCAGTACCGGTACCAATTTGCAGCATTTAAATATCACCTGCGTTGGATAATTCAAATAGGCTAAACTTGAATTGGACAAGCCCATTGTGCCCAATGTAAGAAATGCCAATAGGCCATACACTCTCAATGGGATCAGTCGTTTTGTTTGGTTTCCTTCAATTTTTCGTTCGAAAAACCCAAATATTGAATAGTATGCAAATTGCACCAAGGTCAAATACCATCCATATGGCTTGAATCCTTCTAGAGTGAAAATTAATTCCTGCATATAGCCATAAATCAAATATAATACAAAGACGCCGGTACAACAAAGTAGGAACTGTGTTGTTTTATTGTAATAGGTTAAATCAAAACATAAAATTTTCACTTCGCCACTGCTTTGGGTATCGTGCTGTTTTCCATTTTTGTTGTAGGCTATCGGGATCAACGGTCCAGGTCCATTGGTGGAATAGTTCATTGATGTGCAGTATTTGGATACCTGATATAAAACATCAGGTACTCTTGGCAAATCCGAACAACGAATAGTTAGTATTCAAGTTACTAATTACAGATTTACGGATAACAATTTTCACCAATATTTTATTTATTTATTTTATTTTGACAACAGTAAATCGTTTTTCTCGTTCTAACATACTAATTATTTCCATTTATATGTCCTTCTCTTAAATGTTCCGAGTTATACAGACATTCATGTCTATTTTCAACAAAAAAGCCGGTACAAAAACTTTTTCACATTTTATTTGAAAAATCTTATTTGTCATACTGTTTTTTTACATTAAGTGTTTTCTACTTAAATTAAAAAGGGCGCTTTTTTTTAAAAAAAAAAGTTTTGAATACAAAAATATTAAGTATTTGGGCTGAATAGATCCCAGTACCCCCGAATTCCACTATAAATATAGATTAATAACAATTTTATCAAAACTGTACTATTCAATTTTTGACATTTATTGGGCAACTACACGTGATTTGACCCGCAATAAAAGAGTTTTCTTTCTTTCACTAGTTAGCAACACTACCCCTAAATGTCTTTAGTAACTGAGCAAAGTGAGTATATCAAATTAAGTTTCTGTCATCCATTTGTTTTAGTACCAACCGACAAAAAAGTTCTAAACTTTTGACATTTTCATGTATGCAAATTATTTTTTTGCCAATTGCAAATGGCGTACACAGCGTTTCAATTTCAATAGTTTTTCTTGTAGTAATTTAGCAAAAAATCTGTGAAAATTCAATAATAATCTTAATGAAATTTACAAAAAAATACACCTTATATCAAAATGGATATACCTGCCGCACCAAAAGGTAAGTTTTATTGTTCGCAATGGCTAAACGCCTACACCAAACACGAAAAAGAAAAAAACAAATCGATAACATGGGAAAGGTTTTTTTTTTTGGGGGTTAGCTGTGCTGTTTGTGATAAATTTTAATTTTTCTTTTCTTTTTATTTTGTAGATTCAGCTCTAAGAAATATCATAGATAAATTGGCTGAATTTGTGGCTAGGAATGGTCCAGAATTTGAAGCAATAACAAAAACAAAACAGCAAGGAAATCCAAAATTTGAATTTTTGTACGGTGGCGAATTCTATCAATATTATCAGTGGAGGGTATCGTCCGAGCAAGCGAGTAAGAATATAGTAGTCGTTTTTATTATAATTTTCTTTAGTTGATTTAAGTAGATTAATATATAGAAAATGTTCGCATTGTAATGCCGTACTGTGTAGCCGGGAAAGTAAAATGGTCTTGGTCCTAATAGAGAGTAGCCGGCAGTACTTAGTATTTGAACCAATTCTAGCAATAAGTGGAATAACGAAAATTGCCGATTTACCTTTAAAACTGTTCATACATTTAGAAGTACATTTTTAATACGTGTCAGTCATTCAGTCATTTTCAATTAGCTTTTCTTTTGTTGAATTAAGTTGTTTGTTTTTAGTCCAAAGGATTTATTCTCATTAATAAGGTCAGTTCTAGTGGTTAGGATTGTCTCGAATCTAAAAGGATTAACACAATTCAGAGGCCTTTGATAGTGATATTATTTAATTTAACAATACTCCCAAAAACTATTTCTTTAAAATGTCATTTCATTTTCCGTTTTAGGTCCTCGCTCGTATTTCATTTCGTTTGTTTTTGTTTTTATCATAGAAATAATGAACGAGTTTACTTACAGTTTTGAAACAACAAGGCTCAATCTCACAGGCACAAAATACGCAACAAAATTCACCATCAAGATCTGCTAGTAACACCGGTACCGTTGGTAATTTACAACAAATGCAGGGCCTAATATCGCAAATGTGGAACAATGGACCACCGCCAAGTCACACAAATTCTGGTCATGTACAAAATCATGGAAATCAATTAAATAATTCACCAATTGAAAGTATCAATGTTCAACAGAACGCACTACGGGAACAGATTATGCAATCCGAACAGAATTTATCAGCACAACATGGGGTAAATATTTAGAAAAATAAGTTTTTTTTTTGTTTCAAATTATTTAATAGATTTTATGAGATTTGTGTGTTCCGCACTAAATATATCCTCAAAAAAGGGGCTCTATTCTCTTCTTTACAGTTTTTAGTTTTGTCTCGTAAAGGTGTTAGCTTTGTTGTATATACTTTTCATGCTTTATTTTGTAGCCTGGATACTTTTCATTTGCCTTCGTATGAAAACTAGGTTTATCGACCACGAAATTGAAATGTTCTTATCCATCTCTTCATCCCTTTTATATTTTAATTGTCATTCCTGGAACATTATGATTCTATTATTTTTACACCATTAAGTAACAATGAACGAATGACATTTTTCGATCGTATATTTTTGTTGTGATCTCGGCTTCGGCCATTTGTCTTTGTAAAATTGACTTTGTTGTTTACTTGTAAATGTTCTAACCAGTGATTAATGATGCCACCGACATAATTTAGGCCATTTACGAGTCCATAAAACAAATATTCTTAAATTATCAGGAAATCATTAAAAAAAAGTCAGCATTGGTATACAAATATTATTATTATATTGAGTTAAAACAAACGAAAAAATTGCACAACACATTTGACAAATAAAAATTAGATAATCCAGAATGACAAACTGGTCGAACAATAATATCTAATTAGTTTTTGCATTGATGATAATCTGTAGGTGTTACTTCAGCAACAGCAAGCCCAAACAGAAGAAGCGATACTTAAGGCACAACATGAATCACTGCTTAATCAAGCCGATGCCAATAATATTCGACTTGGTGAATTCGATGCAATACTTCAACCGATTATTGACTCATGTACCAAAGACAGCATATCAACAGGTAAGCAGAAATTTAACAGTTTTGTTTGTATGTTTGTTTGTTGTTGTTCTATTTGGACATTTTTAAATAGTTTCAATAAAAGGTATTTAAAGAAGGCACTAATTATTATTCGTTAACGTATTTTATTGATTGATTTTGAAAAATTGGTGCCTAATTTAATTTGAAATTAATTACTTCTTCAATATTATTGCTTTAATTAAATTTCGCCGGCTGCTTTCGTCTATAATTAGCATTGCGGACATACCCAAATCTTTGCAACTGTCGCACTAGAAATCAAGGTGGAATCTTGATGTGCCACTTTGCACTCGCACGTCATTTAAGCAATTTGAGTATACTGACATAGATATAATCCTCTTTTGACAAGACCTGTCTATAAATTTACTACACCGAGAGATGGTGTCGGAGGATAGGCCTATGGAAGTCTGAAGGGTTGACGCTTATTAGACTGAGTGATCTGGCGCTTATTAGACTATTATCAAAAACATCTGAAATGTGTTGTCCACGATGATTAGGGAGTACCGCTCTAGCTTCAGAACCTCTTATATGTGTAAACTGATGGATCCAACAACGGTAATAATGCTGATGCTGGCGTCCCTGGGATACCAGGTATCACCTTATCTGTGCTGATGGGAGGACATGCCATCGTTTTTTAGGCGGAACTTTATACTATCCTTGAGGCGGCAAGCAAACTGTTTGAGCGTATGACTAAAAACTAATATATTTGGTTCTTCTCCGATAGCCAAGCGGCACTGAAAGCACTTGGCTTCAACTCACCTAGAGACTGGTGTACGAACATCTGTAATCCGTCATACGTCTGACAGATTGTAACACTGTCGAACACTGTATCCCCCGGTATGAAGGGAACTGTAAAGGCAGACAATTACCTGTCATGACAGTGCCCCAAACGGCTGAACATTTACTTTGTGACTACTCAGTTGTGTCAGGAAAGAGCATTTGAAAGCCGTTAGGCAAACTTATCGGATATCCTTGACGTTTACTAGGCAACCATCTTAAGGTTCATTGATCTTCTAGAATAGTAGACCAAGGGCATGTCAGAATGCAAGGGTCTATTTATGGAGGCTTAAGGCCCTCGAACGACCAAGGGCGCCTGCCATATCTTTACACTAACAAACTATTACACCGAACTTAAAAGATATACTTTTGGGTAACCTACACTTTATTAAATAAGGCCAGAATCACTATTATACTCTTGACCTTTCTATTGTATAAACATTAGGTCAATTTATTTAATTTCTGCTGTTGTTTCTATTGATTGTCTTCACCTATCTACATCGACGATGAGATATTTGGCGATTTTAATTGGACATTTATAATTAAAGCAATAATATTGTGTAAGTAAATTTTAATGTGTAAAAATGTCCATATCTGTTAAATAATATATTAAATGTATTCAAATTTGTGATGTTCTGCTGTTGTAAATTTCAATTAAAGAAAAATATTTTGAAAGAAAATCTCCATCATTTTTCATCTAGCCTCATTTGAAAAAGAACGGCCAAATATTCAAACATCGTCACTAATAGCGTCACTTCTATAGCATCGCAATCTTTTTTCAGATACAGAGGTACATTTATCTTAATTGATATGACAATGACAATCTCTTTTTTGTGTTGAGGTGTTCTTTTTACGGAAACCTTACAAATGCTTGCCATTTTGGAGATAATGCCATTATTTAGACTGTTTTAAGTGCAATTCAATCACCCGATCCAATCACAATCACATCATCTGAGCCATTTGGTTGGTAACGTTAACCCTTATAGGACCCCTTTACAAAATTTCTTATATGAATTTTGGGGAAGAAAAAATTATGAACACAAAAAAATGTTGTCACCTTCACTTGCATTGCAACCGATTTTTGGTTACTCTCGACAAACCAACAAATTCAATACCCCCTCCTCTGTCCTTCTCTATTCCCGAATACATTTAATATATTATAATAAATAAATTTAATAATTATTAGTCATGTAAATATTTATTTTTAAGTTATACAATTAGGTTTTCAGTTAAATAAAATTTTTTTTGTAATTAAATTTTAGGAAAAAACTGGATTTTACAGCATACGACAGATCCGCCAAAATGCAATGTTATATTGCAATACCTTTTAAAGAAGTATGCATCCAAAAAAAAATGGGTTGTTTTTAAAAATTATAATCTCTGACAAAATGTTTTGCTTTTGAAGTCTTCTCGATACTCAAAAAAAAAAAATCAAATCTTTCGAATTTCAGTTAAAATTTTTTTGTGAAATCTATAAATATTTTGTAAATTTATTTTAGGGCATTGGTTATTGGAGCATCATTTTCACAAAAATTACATCTCATTTATTTAGTAAATGATGTGTTACACCATTGGTAAGTAAATGTTAGAAGATCTGTCACTGCCGTCTAAAATAAAAAAAAATGGTGTGAAGATCTATTGATGTGATCGTCAATTTTTTCAAATATTTTATGCTTTTGGGCATTCATTATCAAATAAATCGTGGGGTTCGGTTTATTAAAATATCGTTACGAACCACTTAAAAAAAGTCATTAAACTCATGTTATTTTTCGATTTTGTGCCTACATACATTTGGCGCCATCCTCTCTGCATACAGAATTTTCTCTAATCCATTAATTTAATTTTTCTCTTATCAAAATCCAACATATTGACGATCCCAAATTGACCCAGTGACAGATCTTTTAAATCATTTTTTTTTCTTCTTTTTAATTGAATTTCATCTTGAATATTAATAATACACAAATCTAATTTTAGTGTACGAAAACGTGCTGACGATTTGAAGAATATTTTGGAAAATATTGTTATTCCAATGTTTTGTAGTAGTCAGATAAGTAAGTGAGCCTAAATTGACCGCATGTTTCACATTAAGATAAAAACTAATTCAAAAAAAGAAAAGTCATCCGTTAAAAATTTGGAATGACTACACTTACAGTTGGCAAATTGTAAATTTTTGTTTTTTATTTTTTTTTATTATAGTCGCTAATGTTGAACAAAAGGCCAAATTGACAAAACTACTTTCACTATGGGAATCGAAAGCGAATTTTTTCGATGCGTGTGTTATATCAAAATTGCGTTCACCAAATTCATCAATGCAAGAGTATAAAACAAATTTGATTAATACGTATTCTTCTGTGGTGGCAGCAATAACCCAAGGAACAAAAACGACATTTGAAAAGTATGGATTTTTTTTTTCCAATTCCAAATTTAAATGGGAATAAGCTAATTTCTTCAGACTTATGATAGACAGTTCCTCTGAAATTATTACCGCTCGCCAATCGATGATAGAATTAATAATTTTCTTAGAAGAAATTAGCCATTCCTAACAATATTTAATTAAGCAAAATATATTTCTATTCTACAACAATCTTAACTTTTCTTCTAGCTATAAACAACAGCATCAGGCGTTTATTTTACATGCTACACAAAAAATAGCATTACTCGAACAGCAAAAACAGTCATTGCTCGAGCAACAGTCAATACCGAAAATTAATCAAATACCGCCACTTATGCCACCTGGCGTTGATACGCAACCAATTAACAATCAAAATTATCAAAATCCCACACTTAACAATGGGAATGCAATGCAAAATGCCCAAAACAATATAATAAATCGTAATGATAGAGCCAACGTTCCGCCACCGTTAATGAGTCAACCGGTTGCTGTGCCATTGATGAGCATACAAACACAAAAACCAACCAATTTTAAAAATAGTCCTAGCGATAGTATCACCAATTTTCAGGTATGTTTTTATAAGACATTGTCCATATATGAAGATTATCATCTTTTTAATTCAATAGAATCCCGAACCACCACTACCATACAATCAACCAACATCTGCCAATGCTGGATCGGCAAATTTCGGCCAACCACCACCCAATTTTCTTATTCCTGATCTATCAAAACCACCACCCGGTTTTCCACTGCCTGCACCTGATGCCGCCGTACCATTAGAAGAAGTTAAACCAACCGCACCGTACTATGAATTACCTGCTGGTTTAATGGTGCCACTTATTCGATTAGAAGATTATAATTACAAACCATTAGATCCTGAAGATTTGAGACTGCCGGCACCAATTCCACCGAGTGAACGATTGCTATCGGCAATTGAAGCATTTTATTCATTGCCATGTCATGAACGGCCACGTGATGCGTATGTTGGTGTTTGATTTAATTTTTGTTCCAAACTTATTTCTTTTTTTAATTTTCAGAGAGGGATGGGAAAAACTTAGCTTATACGAATACTACAAAGTTAAGAAATCAGCAAAAAAATCAAAAGAAGAACAAATTGAGCAAGGCCTAAGGGAACGTTCGAAATCACCAAGTCCAATTATAATTGAACCGCCAAAAAGTACTAAACCTAATAAAAGACGTTATAGGTAAGACCATTTCGTTAGGACTCAGACTAACACAGAATATTTACAATTTGGTAATTTTGCAGATCGAAAAGCCGCAGCAAAAGTAGATCTCGGTCACGATCAAGATCACCGGGAACACGAGATAGCCGGGACAGTCGTGATAATCGAGACAATCGTAAAAATCGTCGATCAAATCGTTGGTCACGATCGCCAAAGAAAGGTTCCAGTCCTGCTCAATCAAGGCGCAGTCCGCCGTCACCGAAACGAGAACGTGATCGAGATCGCAATAAGGAGAGAGAATCATCAACGTCGCCACCGCCAAGCTTTTTGTAATTTTTTGTTTGTTTGTTTAAATACTAAGTTTTGGCATTTCTTTTTATTATCTCCTAGTGGTGGAAATTATCCAAAACCAATCAATGAAAGTATTGAGGAAAGCAACAAGGGTCATCAGATGTTAATGAAAATGGGATGGGCTGGTTCGGGAACTGGTTTAGGCACACATGGACAAGGTATCGACACACCGATTTCGGGTGGTGAAGTACGAGACAAACAAGATCAATTTAAGGTTTGTCTATTTGTTGACATTTTTGATTGTTTTTATTTATCTTAAACATTTCAATTAAATGAATTGTGTGATTCGTCTATTTTAGGGGATCGGAATTAATCTAAATGATCCATATGAAAATTTTAGAAAAAATAAAGGAGCTGCATTTATTCATAGGATGCGATCTAGGGATAATGAAAGAAAAAGGTGAGTGGTTTGCAAAGTAAATGTAGAAGGAGAAAAAAAACGATCTCTTGTGGATGTTCATTGATTGAATTATCGTTTTTATTGTATTTTGCAATTTATTTACGAATGGGATTTACCTCTTGTTTTTTTTTCAGCAAAAATCACTCGCCCGATGAGCCCTAAGATTTATAATTTAATTTTTTTTTTATTATTAATGCTGATTAATTGTAACGTTTAATAAATTATATTTCTTAAGCATTTATGTTCATTTCGGTTCACATTTTTCTGTTTAATAAAATCTCAAATTATTGTTGGGTTCAAAAAATTTCAATTTCAAAAATAGATAGGAACAAATGTCCGCCTTTATTAAAATTTACGATGTCTGCCGTTAACCATCTTTAAGCTTCTGATTTGATTGATTTATTTTTGACAGGTGGGAAATAGTTACTGATAAAAATGATTGTTGATTATCAAATTTATTGAACTATACATTTTTATATACATTTTCTTTTGTTCTTAAAATGTTCAACTATTTCAGTTAAAAATCGTCCTTATAATGTTCTAGGAAAAAATTTCTTTAATTTTGTGTGCATTGCCTGACATTAGCTAATTACACCCAATATTCGTGCAACACTTAAAAATTCACAACGCGACACATAGCATCCAGTTATTTGTTGATTTTCTACATTCGATCGGCCACTTAGACAACGCCAATTATCCAATAGTAAAATCGTTCCTGGATTCAATTGAAAATTCAATCGATATAGGGTTGATTGAATTTCGGTCGACAGAGATTGAAAATCTTTATAGAACTGCATCATTTCCGATTGTGGCAATGATTTCATAACAGATCGTTCGTAGAGGTTATATCTGTAAAATTGAAAAAAGTTTTAAAAATTATGGTCTACGGGATCACTACTAGACGTTTAAAATTGAAATGACGGAATTTTAAGGATCCTTAGTGTATACAGAGTCACACACATGATTATTACCGTATTTGTTCGGGTTCCTGTGTTACGGAATTAAGTTTTATAATCGGCTCTTCACATCGATAGAATTTATCTCCTTTAGCATATTCCGTTGGTACATTAGTTTTGCATAGTCTACGAAATGTATCGGCATGATTTAATTTGATATTTTTCAATACATTAAAACCATCAATAGCATAAAAGTCCACACTACTCTTGGCACCCTGTTGAAGACAATGCAACACCACTAAACCGGCACTATCATTTAAATACGTTTCAAGGGTATGTGGCAACAATGCTGTTTCGGATCTATCATCAACATACCACATTTCACCGTACGGTGAACTTCTAATCGGAAACAAACGTTTCACCGCAATTTCGGTACTTTGCACATTGACGGGAACCTTTTCAATAAAAGCAATCCCATATTTAACTAAACTCGATACAATTTCTTTGCCACCATCGTCACTATTTAAATAGTCTGTAAATGATACGATAGCACAGTCAGTCGTTTGTATTTCATTTGAATTCCATTTCCATAGCTCAATAGTGGACAATTCGTTGTCGATTTGTTTTTGGTAATCCAATTTTATTTGATCGTCAAATAGTTCTTTTATATTGTACATTGATTTATGTTCATCACACCCTAAAAAAAAAAAAAAATTAATTTCTCATAACATTTATAAAAGAAGACAAGGGAAAAAAACAACACCAGACTTACATGTGATTTTTAGGTCATTATCATCAATTGAATATTCAATTGGTTTGATGTTGATTGGAATGTCAAGTACATTGCATTTTCTTTTATTGAATTCATAGCACCAACACATCAGACAGCGACAGTACTCACGTAGCCAGACAAAATTAAGTTTAAATATGTTTTGTGGTTCATCGACATTCAAAATTGTTAAACATTCATTTGAGATTGCTGAAAATTTAATTTTTTTTTAAATTATATTTCAAGAATTCATTCCATAATGTGTTGATAAATCTTTTAAATAAATTGTGCGAGTATTGTAGTAAAAATCAGAGGAAAGTTAGTGGTCTATGTGAGGTTCAAAAAGGGAATATACCCTTGGAATAAATCTAAATTGTTCTTCTAAACTGACAGTCTGAATTTACTAATAACCTGTAGGCAAGCTAAAGCTTTTGTATGCAGCCCATGTAGCTCAACGATCGAAACAGAATAGTTTATATGTGGTCGGGTCACTACATACTAAATTTGGCAGGAGAATCAGCAAAGTAATTTCTGTGCCTCTGAGTGTGAATGCCTACTTTAATAAGATTCCAAATGTAGAAGGCGTCTTAATCAAACTTCATAAAAGAACTGTTATTTGAGAGTGTACAATAGACCCCACTCTAATCCACGAACGTTCAATAATAATATCCTAAACTGTTGATCTTTCACTTCACTAAAGCCCCTTACTTTCGTACAATATTATTTTATTGTTATTTTGGCCTTCTATCAACCATTTTACTACTATAGATATACCACTTAGAACTCACCCTGTAAAGAACATTTTTTATCCGCATATTTTGAATATGGGATCGAAATTATTATTCTTTACAAAACAAAGTTTTTGGATGCATCTGTAAAAATGCATTGGAACTATCGACCTTACATTAATATATAATACCAAATATTGTCCTCGGAGGCTAACCGCCACCAGTGGCAGAGGAGTAGAGGGAGGTACCGAGAAGAACGAGCTACGATCTGGATGGTCGAGTACACTTAACTCATACCTACATGATACCACGCATTTGTTCAACTGCGACAGTAACACTACACCACTTAAAACTGAAGATTTGTGGCTTCAACCAATTACAGTGGCTATTTTTCTTGGCCTTGAAACGGGGCCGTCCGCCGGGAGTTCCACTGAGATATGATGGTACTTTTAACTTAGAACCTGGACTATAACAACAACAACAACAAAAACAACCTTACATTAGAAGATTGATATCGAAATGCTTGCGTGTGTTTAATATACTAGCGGATTGTGGTCTAGATAGTTACAGTTTAATTTAAGCAGTCTAGAATTTGTGATTCCGATTCTACAACTGAAAAATAAATAATCGAACACACCTAAACTGTATTGGAAATACTTTTCACCATCATTATCATTTTCATCATTATAATCATCCTCATCATCCCCATCTTCATCATCATAATCATCATCATCAATTCGCTCTGGTGGGTCATCAATTTGCAAAAGTACATCCTCTAAACTTTGAATTACTGGTTCTAACCGGTTAGCAGTCAAAGGCATTTGTGGATCTTCAAATAGAATTTTATCATGAATCGTATCAATTACATCTAACTGCGTTGGTGTAATCGATTCAAAGTCCAATTTTAATTTATTTGCTTGATTCATTGCAGTTCCGATACTGTTGACTGATGGTAGTTGGTATTGCTGATCTGGTACGTCTGGTTTAGGAATAGTTGATATTAGTGATTTCTTAACAATTAACAGTTTTTTCTGCAACTCATTGACATTTGTTGATTTCGCAAAATTTCCAGACTTTCTTTTGAAAACTTTTTTTTTTTGTAATTTAACTTTAGTCGGTCGCGAAGTTTCAACGGCTAATATCCTTGTATTACTTAATATCGGTTCACTAACTACTGGCTGAATTGTTTGTTGTAATACCTGAATAGGATGTAATGTTTGTTGTGATTCGCAGAATTCATCTTTTTTACAAAGAATTGATATATCATCATCATATTTCAAATTAAGACTTGGTGTCGCTGTCTTGTTTAAGATTCTCGATTCAATATTTTCGTAATCTTCCTTACGAAACTGACCGCTACAAATGAATAGTTTCTTTTGTACATCTTCAATAGTTAATTGATTATTTTCTGGCACATTAATAATGGTACGCCAGTTTGTTATACTGGAGACTGACGGTAGCTGCTGCTGTTGTTGATCCGATACGCCCGGTTTAAGCAGAATTGGTGTCAGTGATTTTTTAATTAATAGATTTCTCTGCAAATCATCATTAGTAGTAGTAGTCTTTTTGAGCACATTTATTTTTAGTTTTTTAACTTCAGTCGATTCCGTTCTTTCAACAGCTGATATTCTTATATTACTTAATATCGGTTGATTAACTACTTGCTGAATTGTTTGTTGTGATTGGCAGAATTCATCTTTTTTACAAACAATTGGTACATCATCATATTTTAAATTAAGACTTGGAACAGCTGTCTTGTTTAAGCTTCTCGACTCAATATTTTTATAGTCTTCTTTACGAAAGTGTCGGCTGCAAATGAATAGTCTCTTTCGTACATCTTCAACAGTTAATCGATTAATTTCTGGCAGATCAATGATGGTACGCCACAAATTGGCCCGTTCATTATCCATGGGAAATTTGTGAACCAAATCAAATCGTTCTCCTTTACAAGAGGGCATCAGGCAAAATCGTTTTTTTCGTTCTTTGGCTTCGTGTAAGTCGAGAACAAAATTGGCGCTATCCATGATTGTGTAATGTTAAATTTATTCTATAAAATAATATTCACTAGTGATGTGCACTATTTGGAATACCTGATATAACACAATCAGATACTCTTACCGAATCCAAGTACTACTCTCTAACAGTAAATAGTATTTGAGGCACTAAATACGGATTAAGTATGGATTTACAGACTACAGTTAATAATTTTTAATTAAAAAAAATATGAAAAAGTTTTTTTATTTTATTTTGACACTGACATTTTGTTCACCAATAAAACGTTTTTCTCGCTCTAACATACTAATTATTTTAATGATGCGAGTTATACAGAAGTTCATGTCGAATTTCAACCAAATTGACCGTTACCAAAATAATTAAAGTTTGAACATTTTTTAAAAATCGAGGATTTACTCTAGAACCATAGAAATAGTTTTTAAACAAAGCTACACTCTCCCTGTTTGCAAATATGTATTCACATGATAGGTTTCAATGTGTTTTCATTTGGATCTAATTAATTTCTCTTAAACACTAAAAATGATCACGAAGCCGCTTCCTTTTTTATTTTATCCTCTCGTTTTCAGCCGAGACGACAAATTTTAACATTCTACTCGAAAAATGGTATTTGTCATACTATTTTTTATACTATATTAAGTGTTTTCTACTTTAATTAAAACAAGGTTTCCCTTTTATTAAAAAAATTTGAATACAAAAATATCAATTAAATAGATCGGGTATTTGGCTGAAAAGTATTTGGGCACCCACGAATCCCAAAAGTACCAAACATAAGAAAATTCAAAACATCAAATAAACAACAATAAAAATGTCATTGGCTGTTCACGCAAATTCACAATAGGCAGATTTTATTGTTCTACTGTTTGTAGCCGTCGGTTTATGTTTAATTTAAAACGTAAAAAACAAATTTTCATGACACTTTTTTTAAACACTTTTCAAATACGCATTTTTTAACTTTTGGACCTTTCCAAAATTTCGTAAAAAATTCAACCGCAACCCTTTTGTTAAGTACAGCCTATTGTTCACGAATGTAGTCTTTGGTTGAGGTTAGCAATGATGTAATAATTAATCGAAAAACTTTTTGGCAGTTGTTAGATTAATATATTAAAATATTTTTCATTTAACGTCGGTGAAATCAAACATAATAATTCTTTCAAAATATAATAATACATACTCAAATATTATATTAACATAAATCAAAGAAATAAAATCTAAAAATACTAAAAACTATTTACAAATTTCGAACATTTTAAATTTTTCGAACTGACAAACTATTTAATCAAAATTGAATTGAACGTAGTTCCAATTTTAATTCATCGTCAGTCGAAACCTCCATATATCCATATCGAAACGCAAAAAGAGCAAGAAGGTGAATGTTGTTCGAGGAGGATGCGCCGCGTTTAACTGCTGTGTTCTCGCGATGTCAATAATTGTTTTATAGGAAAAAAAGTTGGATAAGAAATTAATTTGTGAACTTTTTTTTTTCAAAAACTCTATTTGTGTGTTTTTTTGTTGGACGATTAATTGAAAAGTGATCAAAGACATGGCTGAGCTTATTGTTATGTAAAATTTATATGGATTTTATCAAATTCATTCACATCTTTTGTATTGATTTATTTTGGATCTCTTTGCATTCATCAGAGTGGCGAGATGAAAGACCTGCTGCTGCGTTTGAATTGAATTGCGAGATCATGCAAATGAATTGATTTTATTCTTGAGGTAAAGATAATATTGTTTTTTTTTTTAATTTTTCTTTAATCAATATTTTAAATAGTTTTATTAAAAACAAATAAAATTAAACCAATTAGGTACATATGTACCTATTTCTATGTGTTGGTTCGATCGGTTTAATTTTGACATGCCCAATGTAGTTATTACCTTGGTTTTTGTATTACTCCACATAAATGACCTCGAATAATTTTAATAAAAATAAATAAAAAAAAAAAATTCTTACTTAATTTACTATGGAAAAAGTGGGTTTCGTATGATGTGGTCGAACCATTTACATAGGGCTCCTATATACTGTAGGTATTTGCATTGGAATAATGTTCATAATTATGCCACATAAACATGCCTACAAGCAATTTGGAACATTTTCATGTAGGTACTTACTTTTATGTATTTACACATATGCAGTATGTGCAGTTGATCACGAAAGGTAACTCAATGTTTTGAATATGCAGTTGAATTACCTACCTACTTATCTAGAATTGATTTTATACTTAGTTTTCTAAGTATAGTTTTTTTTGTTATATTGTCAGTAAATAAAATGTTTAAGAAGGGACTTTAAATTCATTTTTAAAATTGTACAAAATAGGTGATTTGATTTCCTGACTACAATGGTACAAGCGTACCTACTATGCATTTCCACTAAAATACGAAATTCATGAAATAACTACTTTTTTTAAAAACAAAATACAAAAACTACAGATAAAGAATTGCTCCTAAATTGTAAGAAAATTCTTCTGCATAGACTTTGTTTTGTTGTAGCTTTTGTGAGGGAATTTAAAATTGAATACTAGACTCAAAGTTAAACTCTTCTTATTAATAATTATTTTTAATTTTACATCAATTTCATCAATTTGTTTTATAAATAAGTAACACACATTTGCTTGCTAAATTTACCGTATAAATATTAAAATACCTAACTGGACAAAAAAATAATTTCAGTATTGTCCTAGGTGCATTATACAGAAAATGACAATTATAATATTTTGTCTCAACTTACCTACATTTCTTATGAACTTATTTACAAACCGCATTTTATTTTATATTACAATACATCGCTAGTTACTCTATATTTACTCTATATTTGTAACATAACATTACACATAGACTTATATAATATATAAATGTGTAGACAATATTCTAATTAAATAATTTCTGAAACTATGTGTTCCGAAACATTAAGTACAAGAGAACAAGAATAAATTAAATTTTTAAAAACTGCCGATTTTAGTTCTACCAGTTTTGGTGTTATAATAAGGCCATATAGAGACTCTTAAGTATACTTGATTTACTTATTTAAATTACTTATGTAAAAAAAGACTCCACTTTCTAGAACAATGATGAGTTCTAGCTTTTCGACTTTAACTCCACATATAATTTGGTATTATAAAACTCAAGCATAAGCTTACAACAACCGTGATGATAGCTGCGATTAAGTATATTCGCAATTTGTTACTAAATTAGTCTAAATCTCATGTTCATAGCTGGTATCGACTGGTGCATGAAACACTAATAAAGGATAAAAGCAGGTAATCGTTGTTTGAATCTGATGAGAAATATGTATACTTCGGCGTTATGGAAATAATCCGGCTTGCAATTTCTATACATTTGTATAGGACAGTGCTGTATCGCTGTATGCCAACAAACAGGCCCATTTATTGGTGGGTCATTTTCGTTTCCTTTTTTTTGTATTAAAAAGATATTGAATACTTAATTGCGCACAGTGTTTTTCCATTTTTTCTTTCTGTATATTGATCTGTAAGCAAAGAACCTGACCTTTTTCATTATAAATTCATGGACAATTACTTTATTAATCCGAATCATTCTTTGAAACAGATTTTATATACATACATAAGTGATAAACCCCCTTGTATTAATCATAATACATTCAGTACTTAAATGTTTACACTGACAGTCTTTATCATTTTCTGACCTACGCAATTCTAAGTATATTCCCAACCATCCATATATTTATCTACAGTTCAAGATCAAAATATTTTTTTCCTCTTACAAGTAATAATAATAATAATAAGAAAATTATATGCTAAATAAACAATTAAGTATACTTACAGTATACAATTGATTACTTATTGCCAATCTAATTGCTATAAAACTAATAAAAATTGATACAATTAAATAATGCCATCATTTTCTTTTTCTTTTCTTTTTTCCTATCCAAAGTCCTCTGCGTGATATTTTTCAACAAATAATGCCGATAAAATGAACGCCATATCGTCTCAATGCACAACATGCACCACGCGGTGCAGTATTATGGGTGCAATAAAGATGTGAGCGTTTGAATTAATTTTTTTTATGTAAGCGAACCTATTTAGAGATCTAACCACCGTAAGTAGAATATGAGAAATGAAATGTAGCAAATTAATTTAAAAAAAAAAAAAAAAAAAGAAAAGCATTGCAATATATTGCATTGGCAATAATTTATTTGATGAAAATTTATTTTATTTTTTCCTTTAAAGCCGGTGTGTGTGAACTAAGTATTATAAATTAATGCAATTGTCTTGTTACATTTTCTTTTTGTTTTATTTATTCTAATTAAGATTATGAATGTGAATGAATAATTTCTCTAGCGCTAGACAATATAAATACGTACTTACTTGTAGATAGGGAAAGTAATGTGTACTATTGAGTTTTGAACACGCAAACATTACACTTAAAAAAGATGATTTCGTCTCTTTTATGGTATAGTTATGTTATTTATGTTTTGATGTACAATTAAGCACTTTTTAATGTAGATTTTGATCAACATGAAAAGCAGTAGGTAAAATAAAATTGCTAAATTATATCAGTTGTTCGTTATTTAAACATAAATTGCTTAGACGTTAGATATTTTTAGTTTTTATATGGTTAGAGCGTTAGAGGAGACTCAGGAATCCATTGAATTATGCCTGTTTTCCATTAATTGGAAAAGAAAATCTGCCACTTCCTACTCGTTTTACTATTCCTGTTTTTTTTCTGATTACATTTAATTTTCCAAACAATTAGGAAACAAAAATTAGAAATTCCTAATAAAAGAAAGTGACTTCGTTTCATTGCTCCAAGTTTAATACACCAACCCACAGTACATTGTTGTAAAATCGACAATGGGTATAAAACGAAAAGTGTAAACTCTGCGTAAAGTTTAAATATACAGGTAACTCTCGTATAACACGGTACTTCTAAACTCTATTTCGCTACAACGCGGTTTTGAAATTGCGGACGCCCCTTGTATAAAGCGGATGCAGTTTTGTAGAACGCGGTCTTGAAATTTCCAAATATTGATTTGTTCACTTAAAATATTTTTTAAAATAGAATACATTTTTTATATATAATCCTAGTTTTTGTCCAGCTGTCATAATCGACAATATAAATTTAATGAAAAATCCTAAAATGTAGCGGATTACTGGTATTAATACTTAACTGAAGACAGGCGGTTAGACCGAACATTCAAAGACATGCATTCCAAATCAAATAGTCAAAAAGCAAAATCAAATTACTCCTTAATTAACCTCGTTAGGCGTTGTTTACTTAGTTCAACGAACTCGAGCTACATATGTTGTGGATGGATGAATGGTGAAGGGCTATTAGAATCAGGATTGAGATATAGATTGATAATGGTTTATGTTTAGAAAGTGTGTAACACGGTGCTCAATTTATGGTAACTGCAAGCCTGAATTAACGTTAATGGGTTATGTATTAGAAAATTTTCAATTTGATACTTTTCTTCCCTATCATTACACGCGAAATTATCACGTATCATTTGGTTGAATCACCCTGTACTTTGAACCTTTCTACTTAAATGTCAACATTTCGTAATAATATAATTTCGTCTTTTTCCAATGAACGAATGAAGAATTATATAAAATATCATGCCAATAAAACAAACAATAAAAATCAATAACCGCGGCTACACTGGCATTTACTTATTGTCAAATGCCAAAGTGCTATGTGCTACTGATGATGGCACAGAAAAGCATAACTTCCAATTAGTAAAATTTAAATCATCAGCCCTATCACAGAACACAAACAAACAAGGATAAATGTGACATAAACCATTTCATTATAAACAGACAAGTCTTTATAACATACACTTTTTAGTATATTAACATAATTTACAGTAATTACTTACTAATTCGGACTACAGATAAAAACTAGCTGTATCTAGACTAGACTATTATATACCTACGCCTGAGAATACACTTAAAAATAACTGTTCCTGTAGTTTCCCAATAAGATTGTCTTGCTTGTTAGTTGTTTGACCAGTTCCACAGGGAGACGTGTTTAGGAGTTTTCAAATTAATTTTCTGTCTTCTTTAGCTCTATGTTGTTTATTGTTGTAACAAATTGTACTATCCCTCTGGCTTCGTTTCTAATCCAAGGAATTCTATAAAGCTTAATTGGGTTGAGCCAAAGATTCTTAGTTGTTAGGTCTATTATGTTCTGAGGGCAGCTCAACAGGTGATGAACGTCGTAGCAGGATGGAAACTTGTCTTTTATTTCAAGATTGATCCTATTAAAGTAATTAGCTCTATAATTGGCTCTAGTGTTACTTGTTAAGCCTTGGTGACTTAAATATTTCATTTCTATTCAGCTCTAACAAAAATTGTCTTCTTCAGTTGTTTATGTTTATTCGAATTATGTATAATATCAACGCAGTCGACCAATCTTCATCTGGTAAGCTTAGCCAAATTATCGGGAAATCACTGTCAACTATATAAAAACAAACAAAATAGTTATGATCTCAATTTGGAGAGTCTCGTTCATAATTGGGCATAATATTGTTGGCGTTACCAAGTTCCGTCGACAAAAATAATAATAAAAAAAAAAAAAATCCACTTTGCTGCCCAACCAACGCGTAACACATCAAATTCTTGTTATTTTGCAATTTGTACGACTTTTATTTTTATTTATTTTTATTGTAATTGATGTTTCTTTAATTAAGTAAATATAATCCACACAGAACAATACAAAATTGCTGACTGTGGTTAATTAATTAATAAATTTTTATTAATTCAGCAGCTATACTAAATTCTTATTATAAACAATAAAATTTAGGTGAAATTTGTTTATACATAATTTATATGAGCTGAGCAGCAATATAAATACTATTGAGCCATCAATAAATAAATGCTGATATGACACGTGCACTTTGTGGCCATAAAATTTTCATTGATTGAAATTTTAAATTTTGATTGTTGTTAATGGAAATTCTATTTTCTGTTCTACTCAATCTGATATAATCGTATTGTAATTATTCCACAGACTTGAGTGGTATTTTGCTAATTGACTCTGTTTTATAAGGTTCTCTGGCGTGACGTCTTACCATTTGATGGAAACACGAAATTTATATGGTCTATGACTCTATGATAATGTATCAATTTGGGCCAATTATGTATACATTTAATTTTCTATAAAGATAATGTAAGCGAACATATTCTTAAGTTTTTATTGAGTAGTTTAGTTACTTATATAACTTATGTATTTGTAAATATATCTACAGGATATGTGGTAGAAATTTTTTTGTTTATTGCCTTAGCCTTAGTAAAGTTTTTACACTATTAGTAGTTCAATTCCACAATTCTAAACCTATCAAATGTTTTTTTTCTTCAATAATTTAATGATTTTCTCAAAACTTTGTTAGAAAATCGACATACATATAAGGCAAAAAAGATTGGACAAAAAATTTGCTATCAATTATTACTTTTTGCGTGTTATTCTAATTGCTTTATTAAGGCCAGCAGATTACTTTCTGCTCCCTACAAATTTCAAAAGTCATTTGCATTGCAAAAATCTAAATTCAACCAGTCCCCTATTAGGAACCAAGTGATTTAGTCTTATAAATAATAGATGTTAGATTTCACAGACTTAGAAAAGATCAACACAGCACAATTCGGCTCCGAGTCTCTAAAATGTTCCCAAGAATAGAAAAATCAGAAAAAGATCATTTGGCATCCAAAGTATTTACCAAAATTGGAAAAGGATTCAATTATTTGAAGTGAAATGTAAAAGTTTTGGCAACGAATAGGACAAAATGGCTACTTCTTAGTTGGATGGCCTCTGATTCCTCGTGAAAGAAAAATGTGGTACACAATAAAAAAAAATTAACAAATCTATCTAAGCACATAACATACACATCGCAAGTTTCATATAATCGTCACGACCAGAATAAACGTGATCATCAATTATCACAGTAACTTTAGGTATACTCTCCGTTTGAATGACTATTTTGAGCGCCTTTTGGAATAAGATCGAATTGTAATGTAATAATCGACCAAAAACTCTTTTAACTTTTAACAATGTCTGTTTGTGTAGTTAATAATTGAGTGCCTACATTTGCAAATTTGAGACTTTTTTTTTTTAATTTGGTAAGTTCAATACACGGCCAAAATTATTATTGAAGCAAAATAACAACAACACAAACAAAAAAAAAAGAAAAAGATAAAAAACTCCGACTTGATGGCGGTATAGTTGAAAAATGTTTTACCTGTGTGGGATGATGTAACATTGAAGGCATACACATATATGGGCACATAAACTAACCATTTTAATTTCATATCACGTTACATAATTTTTTGGCCACCACAGAACCAAATCGAATTTCGACTTCTGGAAATGTAGAATTTATAGTTTTGTCCACCATATATACCTACCTTACCTTACCGGAACAAAATAAAATGAATCAATAGTTTGGTACGTAGGTAAATACAGGGTGTCTCACGACTTATGACCATGAAAGTCCTACCTAAAGTGAATATCTCCAAATTGCATAAACAAGGTGTGTAACATCTACTTACATTTTTTATTTATATCTTAATTTTTTTTATCTGATTTAGTGTTGGATGAGTTATAGCCATTTGTAAAAAGGTCATAAAGGTACACAAAATTACGCCCAACATTTTTATGGGCATCCTCTCAAAATCCGTATATTGTTTGGTCAGTGGGAAATCGACATACCTACTATTCCCATTCTATTTTTTTTTTATGGGAAATGAACTCACACCAATTATTGTCGAACAGAAATTATCGAACAATACATTGACACATTTTTGTGTGTGCAGATTGTGGGTCATTCCCCCAGTTCCTATTTCTCACGGCGATCAACGGTTCTATACAAATATAACACCACAAAAAGAAATGGCGTTAAGCAAAGCTGAAATTATTGTTTTGATTGGATAGAAAGATTTATACAATTTTTTTTTTGTATTTAATAGAATACGATTCAATATCCAAACGGAACACAATCTCAATTCAACCTCGTCTTTTACGCCAATTACACCTTAAAGAAATGTTAAATCAATAATGTCATTATATGACTATACTTCAATTCCCATTCTTCTATCGTTACCTTCTCTACTATATACTCTATCTAATACACACATATACACAGACAACACAGCTCATTGATCCTCGTGGGTATGGAATCTTCATCCTCAAGGAAATCTTATTTAAGTCTGATTTTTCTACATTTTTTTTCTTTCTTTTTTTTATGCGGAAGTATGTTTTATCATGTACAATATAATCAATACCCTCTAGGTTCATGTACTTATTATACTCGTATGTCACCTTTTCCTATATAGAGAGGAGAACTGGAACTCTCTTATACCAGAAAAGCTTCAAGAGGTTCATTGAACATCAATTAGTTGGATGTTTTTTTTTTTCTTTATTTTTTTTTTCTGATGGAGTATAGTAGGAAAAAAAAGGGGGAATTGCAGTTGGTGTTGAGTTTTCGTGTTGGTTAAAATCGGTTTTTATTTATCATTGATTTATTATATCGAAATGATGATTGATGGCAGGAAGGTTATAAAATTTGTTTTAGTGATGGTGTGAATAAATTTTTTTCGGAAAATTTATTTTATTTTTATTTTTTTTTTCATATATACTTAGGTATTAGTACATAATGTGTAGTATAACTACCGATACATCATACAATCTGAAAATTCAATTCATTATTCACATTGTAATTGGTTATGTTTATTGATGGTAAAATAAGTTGAGTATTTTTATTTTTATTTAGTTAAGATTTAAGGTAAATAATAACATCAGCGCGATTATGGAAGTAGCATATACAATTTCTTACTTAGAATAAAAAAAAAATTTAAAAACAATACTGGAAATATTAAAGTTAAACAAATTCTTATTAATGTATACAACTGGCACGAAACGTTCTTCCAAGTAATGAAAGTTCTTCCCTTATATAATTGATGTAGGCTTTCTAAAAACTTGAATTGTGTACAAGGGTATCCTTACCTCAGTGGTATAGGTGATTTCATTTCGAACGGGAGGTCTCGGGTTCAATTCCTATTCGAGAGTAAAAATATTAAGTGTTTTTCTCTCATACGGAGAGCTTGAGCTTTTGGGCCGAGTTGTTCGGATTTCATTTCAAACTGTAGGTTTTTAGGGCATCATTTCAGGGAATAATTGCCGATTTTACAAAGGAAACATTTTCAAATGTTAAAAGAAAGAGGATTAAGCGAGACGTCATCGCCCTCCCCACTTAAAAAAAACCAATTCAAGATACATAGATGCAGGTTAGGTAAAGATAATTTCGTTCTATATTCTATTATTTCTCTATTTGCAATTATTTAAATTTCAAAGCTAAGACTTCCATTTTAAATTAATTTTTAATTATTTAAAAACCTATATTGTTTCTGTCTGGCATATTCTTTTGCATCAATTGTGATACAATTTCGAAAAATTCTTGTTGATGATCTTAGCTATATTTTTGGCATATTCTATTCCATTCATTTTGGTCAAATATTAGGGAAATATAGACACTTGAATTTCTTTTTCACTTGAAATTATTACAGCTTGTCGCTGGTATACAATGGCCTTATTAATGGTACAAGCAAAAAGACCAGAATAGATTTTTAATAATTATGAATTCTAAAAGTTATTTTAAAGAAATTAAGTAACTATTTTTGAATAATTAATTGCTCTTTAAGTGTATTAATTAAATGGAAATTTTGATAATTAACTAAATAAAACAAAATCCGAAAATGATCTTTCTTCTTATATAAATTATAGCATGTCTAATCTTTTTCAAAAAAATAATATAAACAAAAATTTTGTTTTGCATACCTCTAAAATTAAAATGTCATATTACCAGACTACATGTTAATCTCATATTTCTCATTTAATTTGTTGTTTCAACACAAATTGACTTAAGTTGACACCCATAATGTAGGAAAAAAAAAGAAGAGCAGTTAAAGCACACGATAACAGTATGGCATATGGTTTACAACACACATTTTCTGCTTGTTCCCTGTGCTGCAGAACATAAAAAAATGTTCTCTGTCGTATATTGAAAGAAATAACAAAAATAGCAAATGGAAAATATTTTTATAGTAGAAAATATTTTTGTTTTTTTTTTCTTGTAGTGTAGAGGATATGCACTGTTTTTTTATGCCATGCATAAATATATATACACATATAATGATATATGTATTATTAAAAAGGGTGGAAGAGGAAACATTTACCAAGAGAATACTTGGAAGTATGTATAAATTAATTTTATTTTTAAATATGTAGGCATACAGTTGAGTAGTTAACAATTTTTACCATACTAATAGTAATAAACAGAAAAATTAAAATTGGTATAATACACGCAATGTTCATTGATTTTATTCCTTTTTTTCATGGTACATTAATAACTTCTTCATTGCGACCTTTAGGATCTATTGTGATTCCCCTTCTATGGTCTGAGGAGTATTTATGTGTCGTTCAAGCGGCATACTATTTATGAATTCAAAAACCTTAATAGAAAAACAGGCTTACCAGTTGTGAATTGTATATTTTAATGATTTTCTCGATATTTTATTAAAAGACCTAAAAAAATGTATAAAGGAAAAAAGATTTTGGAAATAAAATTTTACTTGAAATATGATTTTCTATACTAAAATATTTCAACAATTAAGGAGTTATACGGATTATATGTATGAATTTCGAAGGTATGTCCTTGGCAAAAATAAAACCCACGCTACGGCTCTGTTAAAAATCCAATAAGTGTACACTTTGGATTCAATACGCTTACAATCGGCTTCCTGTTAGCTTATAATTAGAATCGTATTGGATTAATATTAAAATCTTATCGGATTTCAATTTAAAATGTTATTTGCTTCAAAATATATTCTTATTGAATGCTTTAGTGGAGTTCAGTTAGTTAGTTAGTGTGAGAGAGGGCGGGCGCCATTGAGCGCCCGTAATTCCTTAGGCCTCTATAGATGGGTCCATTAGACATCCCTCTTTATACATTTATCTCAATTGACAAGCTCTTTTTTGTAAAACAAAGCAGCACTTGATGTGTTATTTTTACGGAAACCTTGCAAATGCTCGCAATTTCAACGTTATTTTTAAGGATTCCCATTTTTAGGGATAATGTCATTATTTAGACTGTTTTTAAGTGCAATTCAACCACCCGGCCTTAGAGTGAAATCAACATACCTGAGAAAAACACTTCATGTTTCATCCCCAGTTGGTCTTGAACCTGCGACCTACCGCTCCAGTAGAGTCCAACTCTTACATCTTATTAAAATTAAAATCTTTTTCCTATTCCATTTGGATTCATATTACATTCCAATTAAATTTGTGACAAGGAGCAATAAAAAATTGAAGAGCTAACATAAAACTTCAATTACTATCTCTTTCATAGGCGTCCGCTGATTAAAATTATTGAGCCCCTCAATAATTTGTTTAATACATACTTGTACATATGTTATATATAGATCCCTCGATTTGTACGGTAGATACGTTCCACGACAAATTCATGTAAAACGAGATACAACATTGAATGAGTGAGTTCAATAAAAATTAATAGAAATAAAAGATTTTTTTTAAAATTTACTAACCGTGAAAAAACGAAACCATGTAAATCAAATGCTGTGCATGCCGAGGGACGGGTGTAGTTATATGTTATTCTAAGAAAATTATATAAGTAGTTAAATTCTTCCCTATTTTATTTTTTCGTTCTCTCTTTATCCACTTTATGTCAAAGCTTCAACCAATCTGTTATTATTTATTTCATTTATTTCGAAATAAATTAAATTAATATTATAGCCATATTTTTTTAAATTACTATACTTTTATAACACAGTGGGCGTACTTAATCTATTTTTGAATTTTCAAAACAAAACAAAAAAACTATTTGAGCACTATATTCGGCGTTATAGATAATACTTCAGTAAATAAATATGTTTCATGTTCATACATAAAGTAATTATGTACTTAAAAGTATGATATATGGATTTTATGATCTGTTATTATTTTGTAATGCGTAATTTTGTCTTTTTTAGAATAAAATGGACTCTGATGGATGTTTGCAAGTCTTTAAACGTCTTTTACTTAATCCAAAGATATTGGCAAAATTTGGGTCATAATCGAACGACTTTCTTATACATATTTCTAATGTTTACAAAAAAAAAATTATTAACTGCTTAACATTATTTTAAAGGAGAAAAATAAACATTCTTGTAAGAGATAATTTTTACATGATTATACAACTTACTTACTATGTATAGTTAACTATCTTAACATGTAAACAGAAACTAATTGTAAATGAACTGACAAAAAGAAAAAAAAAATTATTTAGAAAAACATTTAACGGATCATCTGAACTCGTAAGACATTTTAAAGATAAATAATACAACGAATACAAGTAATAGTAATACAATAATATTTTGTTAGTGTTTACATAATCGGTTCAGCATCGCCAGCACTTATAACTGATTAGTTCCATGATAATTGTAGTAAATGTTGTTTTTCGTTTGGATAAATCACTGAACACAAATCAAGGCTGATGAATGATCACATTCAAGTAGCATCATCTACCACCAAAAAAGAATTAAATTTTTAATTAGCAAATATTTCCTACAAGATCTATCCGGTGTTTTTTTTTTTAAATATTTACATTACTTTTGTAATTTTCGCATATTTTTATTATATATATTTTTCAAATGAACTGGAACTGTAGTAAATAAAATACGGATCTTGTGTAAACAAAGAATTTCCGATCGATTGTTGATTTATATAACGATCGTGTTATGTGTGGTCAATTTTACAAATCTGAAAAAAGTAAATTATTCTTTGGCATCTGCAGTCATAAAAAAATTTGCAAAATAAATTATTTTTCATCAAGATCAAAACATCAACATTGACTATCCTATATTTATAATCTGTCGTAAAAAGAGTTACACTTCGAAACTTTGTGGATTTTTATTTATTATCTACAACATTTTCTTTACAACAAATAAATGGGACCAAATGCACTAATACAGACCTTGATTCACCTACACTGCGGCCTTTACTTAGACCTACTGTATAGTACTCTAGTTACATTTATCTCAATTGATCTGATAATCTCTTTTTTTGTGGGAAAATGTAGCACTTGAACAGAAACCTTACAAATTGCTCGCTATTTCACCGCCATTTAAGCAATGCTATTTTTGAGATAATACCATTATTAGACAGTTTTTAAGTGCAATCCAACCACCCGGCCTCAGATTCAAATAAACATACCAGAGAAAAACATTTTTTATGTTTTACCCTAAGTCGGACTTGAACCCGGAACCTTCCGCTCCAAAGGCAACCACTCAATCCACTGAGCCATACAGACCTTATTCTAATAGTACTTAATAAATTGTCAAAATTATAGCTCTAGCTTCAGCCGTTTAGTCTGAACGTTAATTACTGACGGAAGTGAATTTTGACTTTAAATTTTAAAAGACGATGGTGGTAATTTTTATTTCTACGAAGAATATTTAGGAACGTTATAAGTAAATTCCGTATAAAAGTTACATATCGATCCCTAATTTAGAATCGAACGTATCTATCTCGTGTTTATAAACTTTTCAGTAGAGTGAAAAAACTGTTTAATTTTTCCATTAGTGCATGTATGGAGTCAAATAAAAAAGCGCGAAAATTGTCGATTTAGCAAAAAAAAAAAAACACATTTTTTGAGGTTACATAGAATAAATATGTGAACAAATTGCCATCAAAATCTCAATTCCGGTAATTTTGCAGATACGTTCGATTCAAAGTTAGGGATCGATATATTGCTATTGATGCTATGCTCATACGGGTATCAAAATAACATTCTTTGAGCTGTGTACTAACTACTAAGTATGTTAATATGTTTGTTTAATATCGATAAGCATCTTTAAGAAGTAAGAAAATTGTGAAATGGTTTAAGCATAAGTTACCACTATCTTTTAATCAAATATTTTTTATAATTATCTTTATATCTTGAATTCCATTGAAAATTCTAACATCAGTATTTGTCTATCTGTTACAGACCATCGGTGTTAATTTTATTAATTAAAAACATATTCGCCAACAATGGCTGCAGCTGTATATGGTGGTAGTCCACGACATCACAGCCGAATTATTGTTAGCACCAGTGGCAATATATCAAACAGTAATCTAACCCATTCCAATGCATTGCAACAATCTACACCCATTCTATCTACCACATTGAATCAATCAAATAAAATAATTTTCCCACTTACATCATACATCTCATCATCCACCCCAACATCATCGCAACAATATCACCATCATGCCTCATCATCGATGGTACAGCAACATCATGCACGTAGACATAGCAAACGTAAATCAGCCGTTGAATTACTAGCTGAGAGCAAACCATTTTATGTCAAATCCGAAACAGTATTGGATCGACATCAGCAATTAAATTATCGAGGAAATCCTCCATCATGTAAATGAAATGTTTCCATTTAATTATTGAATTATGATAATTGACATTTATTGGTAATTTTAGGTATTATGTCACCATCTCGTACACCTATGCCTCATCAACGATCTGTAACGACCAGTCGTAGAAGTGGATCGTCCAGTTCTGATTTACTACAGAATAAACTTCGTAATTTACTTAATGCAGCTGATACTAAAGAATCTATTCAAATACCGGACATTAGTCCCAAATATGATATAAGCAAATATATGTCACCAAAGAAACTAAGTCAAGAGGTAATTTTCGGTTAAAATTAAGGATTAGTAGTATTAGATTTTCAATGTCATTTATTCATTTTTCAGTTGACCGTTAATCCAGATCCGAATAACGATGTGTCAGTATTCTTCCCAAGTGCATTCCTATCACCACAATCACTACCACCACATCCTGTATCGGATGATGACATTTATTCGTATGGCATTGATGATACGCTCACATTAACCGATGATTATCAAACAATTAGTCCACCGGCTGAATATGCTGAAGATAGTTCAGTTACGCTACGTGGTATGAGCAATAGGTAAGTTATAATTGAACACCCGGGTATATTTAAATTTGTTTATTTTTGCGCTGCAGCTCATTGTTTCTTGACGTATTCCAGGTTTCTCCAGTTGGAAATGCCCCGAATTAGGAATTAGGAATTCTATTCTGTATCCAGTCTGATAACATGACCTGCTCACTATAAGCATAGTTTATGTTCTTGTATGTTGCTTCTCTATACAGTTTGTTTCATTTCCCAACATTCGACAAAAGTTCATGTCGTTTATAAGTCGATCTCAGAGCCATAACTGATTGATAGTTCGAATGAAGATGATGTTGATAATACTGTAATCTTTCCTTAGATATTCCTTCTGTAAATTCTTTTTTTACAAGTATCTAATCACATCTCTCTCATTTCAGATACACCGGTTATCAACGATCTTATTCCCATTCACAAGCAGTAGCATCCGATGAGGCCGAATACTCTCCATCGTATAACATAAATAGTCACAAATCGTTACCCGATTTACATTCGCAAATTTGCCGTCATTCACCGCATAGTGAAGCGTTGAGCTGTTGTAGTCGTGGAAATCGTTCCAATAAATCAGGTAGTTCATTTAATCGTGATTCGGGTGGTTCATCGGGACATTATACACATCGAAGTGAACCGTGTTGTAAACAAAAGGAAAATATTGCTGTTCCAACAACAGCCGATTTTCGACGTGACAGCGGTTCATCAACACAGCACAGCGGCAATTCATATTATGCGTATGGCATACCACCGGTACGATTCGATTGCATGGAATGTCGGGCGAAAATTCAAAATGATGCCAATTGTTTGCTGAACTTTACAACGCTTGAAGTACCCGAAGCATTTCAAGATGATTTTCCCGATGACAAACATCAACGTTACTACGATGAATGCAATACACGACAATACTATCCGATGCAACCGCCACCATTGCCCCCAAATTCAAAAAGTACAAAAACTGGCGAACAACTACTATCACACCACGATAATGAACTGAGCCCACCATTGGGTACATTTAAGCGACAACGATGTTTGCGAATGAAACAACGTGGCCGTTATTCGTCGCCAAGTGATCGAAATTGTCGTAGCGAAGATGATCGTCGACCAATACTTCGATCAAAAAGTGATATTGGCGATCGGTATTGGCATCGAACCGCATCATCGGACAAATCAATGGATAAACGGGGTAAATTCGAAGGTGGCACTGTATTGGAACGATTTTTTGAACGTTTAGGTTTAAATGATGAAACATATAATGAATTTATTGCACCGAAATTGCAATGCGTTAGTGACATTGAATCGGATCATTCGAGTCCGGTATTTTTTTCGGATACAAGTACAGTTGATTCGAATCGTTTGCCCGATAGCACCGAAACCAATCAAAATACTCAAACGTATCGACCAAGTGAACCACCGTCTATAGTGGAACGAAATGCTCGGATAATAAAATGGTTGTGCAACTGTAGAAAACTTCAAATGACGTAGTTATGTTGGTAGTTTTTGTGTGTTAATTTAAAAGAAAAATGAATTTAATTCATTAACCTGTTTGCTAAATAGCGATTAATTGTACTAAAGACATACCCACATACTAAGTACTAAGTATATAGTTTGCTCGTCTTATTATTTCGCTTAATTGTTGACATTAAGAAAAATAGAGAGAGAGAGAGATAAAAAAAATTATTCGCGTTGCATTTATCCTAGAAATAGGACTTTTTTCGTTTGTAGAAAAGTGAAATTCTACTTTTTGACATATTCGCTATATTTGGAAAAAATCAATGGCATTATGATAGTCTGTAACATTATTGGTGTCAAGAAAAACAGCGACACAGGACACAACTTCATTCGACATCATCCGAACAGGTTCTCTTTTTTGATTGGGTTTATGATTGGGAGAGGGTAATCACTGGAGTAATTTTTGGGCATGTATCAAGTAATTCTAAGTAATTTCTTAAAAGATTATGAAAATAATTGTAACACAAACCATTGTGTTTCAAAAGATTGTTTTTTAATAAGACAAGAAAATAACTAAGATCAATGATAATTAAATATTACAAAGAATAAAGAACTACTACGATTTAAATAAGATTATAACATACAATAGTATTAGTAATTGTATCAGTCAAATTGATATTCTATTAATTTCATGTAATTCTGAACAATTCCTTGGAACCACTGTTTAACGAGGGGCTGAATATGCACTAAATGTAACAACATATTTATGGGCTTTGGTCAAATTTCTGCTAGACGGAATGCTAATAACTGACACTGCTTTATAATAATTGACTTATCGGTTTATTGTCTTTATATTATTTTGCTCTTTTCCTGCCGTGTGAGAATAAAGGGGACGGTCACAGATGATGATGATGATGATGACAACAATTGGGGAATGAACGCAAGCAAGGAGGGGTTATTTTTCTCTATTTTTCTCTGCTTTTCATACTAATTGATTTTCGCTTGGCGAAAAGGATTGTTCAAGTTACTTGTAAATTTACTGGATCTTTGTTCTGTTTGATCGGAAATATTCAAATACAAATTTTTTTTTCAGGGATGGGTAAAGTTACCAAACCGAATATAATGTCTTTAATAGTTAACCTAGTGTACGAGTACGCGTAGGTTATAATATTATTTATTAAATAAAGATCAAAAGGTTTTTTTTTCTAAAAAAGGTCCGCCATTTATTTTTGGGTCAAAATGGTCGAAATCATGTACGCAGTCGATTTTTATCAATTTTTTCATTTCCGTAAAAATGTATTACATAAATTAATATACAAAATTTTTTTTTCGTCAAAATATAGTTGAAAAGTTTAAATAATATACTTCTTTGTCTTCTTTAAAAAAAAATCATTGACAATTTAGATAATCGGGTATATTTTGAAGAGACTTCTAATTATAATAACTATAAGAAACTTCTTCTTTAACCGCTTCTAAGGCCGTGGGAAGCATACTTCCCACCAAAAAAAATTTTAAAAGGAAATAATTTTTAGAATCATCCCCAGATT
>JANSTT010021982.1:0-43309 GCA_026745375.1 Platyura marginata | reverse complement strand
AGAGATGGCGCTGCATGTACCGTTTTGAAATCGATTTTTGGAAAATTCTTATTTATCGAGATATTTTCATGAAAATTAGGATTCAGGGATTTTCGGGGACGCCCGTTTCATTGGTGTTATCGGTTTTTTCTATATTCCTTCAAGAGAACGATGCAAATTTTTGTTGATCTTTGACCTGAAATTTTTCTTATATTTCAATTGAGGATTTTTGTAGATCTTCTCCAGTGAAACAAGTAATAAAAAAATTTAATTTTGTCGATTTGTTTACGTTTATTGCTCAAATTTTTTTTATAACCGAAATTAACAATAAAAAGAAATCCAAAATTTAACATTTGGTTGATTTTGTGCTGTCGATTTTTGGCGATCGTTCAGGCGATGAGACTGCGATAAGACTGCGATGAGACTGCGATGTTTTACTGCAAAAAATTTTTAATTAATCAATCAGGAGGCGTAAAAATTATTCTGTATGTACCTTGGATGTATTGAGCGATATTGGTCTGCTAAAATGGGTAAAATGGGTCGTTGTCTGTGATTATGCCATCTGCAGATGGGAAAAAAAGTTTTCGAACGAATGGTCCTGTATGATGGTTTAGGAAGTTCTAAGAATTCTTTATTGTGGTGGCGGTTTATTCCCATTATGGAGAGTTCTTAAAAGCAACACAGTGCTCACTCCATTGCATCCAAAAACATGAATAGTACCGCATTTAGGCCAGCCAAAAGTGAAAAATGAATAAAAATAAAGAAAAAAAATGGAAACAAACCAATCTTTTTGAAGAGTGTGTGCATTGTAACAATAAATATAAATTTATTTTTACCATTAAAACAATACTTTCAGTCAATACAGTAAATAGCCATTTCCAATTCCCATTATTGATAAATAAAATTACAATCCATTTTAACTAAAGTTTTGTTCACAATCCATAAAAATACTATTGCAAAATCTTAACTATCTATTGTCATTAAGGGTATGTCCACACATGTAAGATTTAACTACATATTTAACAAAAAAAACTCTCCGATATTGTTGTGTAGGAGAGATTGGTCCATTTCAAAACAAAATATTTTTATATTAATTGTCTTAATAGGTATTCGATAAAAGAATCCACAATCCAAAAAAAAAAAAAAAAACCAAATAAAAACAACTCCAGTTATTTCCCGCCTCCTCTCAACAACAAATAAGAACAATTTGTGGATTTAGTTGAGTATTTTTTGTATCCGATTGGTGAACCAGTCTCTATTGAAATGGATTTTTTAATTAATGTAAAAAAGTAAAATTTGCATAGTTTTTTATTGCTTCAAATGTGGACGCTCCTTAAGACAATAAAATGATTACTCCGTGATAAAAACGAATATTTCTACAAAATAAATTTACAAAAATACACAATAAAAATATCATTGAACAATAATTTAAAAAATGTAAAAAAAAATAAATAAAAAATAGTGATGGACAAACAAAAAAAAAAAATTGTGTCCACCCTAATGTAATATAAACGTCCTCTGTATTAGATTGGCCCTTGTTTTTAAAAAATGGACAATTTGAATCGATCCAACAAGATCCAATAAGATCCAACAGATGGCAATACAACAGAAAAATGGTAGCATCAATTCGGATAGGGCTTCATTACTAATTTTTTAGTATGAAATCCAATAGACGGGGATGTACAAATTTTGGTCCCCTAAAATGCCATTTTTCTAAGGTCTTCAGGACGATATTTTTTAAATAGATAGCCTTTTTAGGTAGTTATTTTATGCATAAAGTTGGGTAAAACCCATAATAATAACAATAATCACAATGGAAGAAAAGATATAGTCAGTGAATTTAAATGACTATCAATGACAGTAGGATGCACCAAAGATCCCAATCTTATATGATCGGTCAACATTTTTCACCGAGCCTATTTTGATCTTAAACTTTTTGGAGGCGGTCCGTAAAAATTGTCCACACAAATAAGGGCCAATCTAGTCTGTATGTAAAAATAAAAATAAAAAAAAAAATTTGTTTATAATTATGTAATATCCTGAACACTTACATGAATTGGCAATGATTCGGTTAGATAATTTATGTTTGTTATTTTGTGTGTATTGTTTAGGCAGTATTGGAAACTTAAGTCGTTTAACAAATTTATAAATTTTTTCTCTCGCTCTATTTTGTCGTCAATAGATTTTCAATAGTTTTTTTTTTTGTTTTTTTTTTTAAATTTGAACGAAGTCGTCACTTAATTATTATAAAAAAAGGCAGCCGTAGGGGGAGTTCTATATACACCACTAATTTAGACCAACTTTTTCTGCTAATAACTCGATAATACCGGGTATATGATTAATATCAAATGCTGTACAGTAAGACCGAAGAAATAGTGCCCGAAGTTTCTCGAATCGATCTCTACGTCTATAAACAATAAAACTCAAATTCATTCAAAAGACAATTAAAAATAAAAATGTAACAACGGGGGAGAGGGGAAACAACTTACCTTTTATATAAAAGTTCTAATTCGGCATCTTTTGACGCACTTAATGGTGATGGATTTGACGTTTTGTTCTGATTTTTTCCATTTAATTGCATTAAATTAAGTTCGGGACTACGTAGACTACCACATGCCGAAACCATTTGCCAACTACCAATCGATGACATTGAATCGGTTTTTCGTCGTCTTCTTCCTGTAGATGAAGGTACTGCCACTGGACTTGTACTAAGAAATATAATTTTTTTTTTTTTTTATTGCTGATTTATTTATTTATTGCTTTACATACCTTACTAAATTACTTGAACCGTTACCATTTTCGGGACAACTATTGGAACTGTTACTGTCTTGATTAAATCCTAAGAAATCATTACTGCAAATTTAAACACGAATAAATTTCAATTTTATGAATACAAAAAACGATCATGTCATACCCATTGCCAGATGCATTGGAACAATTGTCACCATGTATTAAATATTCCATTTCTTTGTCGTCTAATTCAATTACTACACTGCCATCGGTACTGTTGTCATTGTCCTCCTGAACGACGACTATGTTTGGCTGTTCACTAAAATTAAATCGATAACTAAAAAAAAAAAACACTAACAAAGGTACAATATTTGCAATCTTTACCTTAAATCTATTAAACTGTATGATTTTGAGTCGATATACTTCAACAAATTAAAACAAAAGAATAGAATCACCTCCCCTTTTGAGACACGATCCGGTAAATTATGACCGAACAAATACCAATCGTAGGCTAATGTTAAATATAAAATTTGATATTCATCAAGTGATTGATGAATTAATCCATCTGCCCACAACGATATCCGTAGCAATGATATAAACAATGGCGTCCGATCCCAACCGCTGATACAGTGAATGAGAACGCCATTTTTATTATCATCGGATAGATGATGCAACAACACTTTAAGGTAGTTTTGTGTTAATGTTAGTAAATCCCATTTTTTATAATCGTTCCATGGTATATCTAATTCGTCTAATTCTAATTTAATGTCCGTTGGAATATCAAGTTCGGCATTTACATATATTTGATTCCAATTGAAATAGAGTCCTTTTGGTTCATATTTGCTCATTTTGTATTCGCTAAAAAATTCACATCCCGGATATGGTAGAGCAAGCAGTTTAAATTCACAATAACGATTTTCTTTGTCGATTTTCTCTGACGATGATACACTGCAATAAATGGAGATAATATAATATGAGTGTGTGGAACAACAAACCTATAACAATTTAGAACAATTTAATTGGAATTTTCAATACGACAAAAATAACTGGCAGCCATTTGCAAGTTCTTAGTTTAGCTTAGTGTGAGAGAGAGGGGAAAATCCTTAGGCCTCGATAGATGGGACCGTAAGACATCCCTCTTTTTTTTATACATTTATCTCAATTAATATGAACTTTTGTGGAAAAATTTAGTACTTTTTACGGAAACCTCATAAATGTACGCTGTTTGACCGCCATTTTTGAGATAATGCCATAATTTAGACTGTTTTTGCTTTTTAATTGGAATTAAACCATCCGGCCTCAGATTTAAATCAACATACGAGAGAAAAATACTTCATACTTGTTTCATGTTTCATTCCCAGTCGGTTTTGAAACCGGAACCTCTCTCACTCTAAAGCAGCAATACTATGATCTGTGTCATTTGCAAGTTTAATGACGGAATTGAAATCTTATTGGGAAAACTGATCATCTTGGTTTGTTCAATAAAAAAAGTCAGTTTAGCAATTTCTCGATTTACGAAAGAAAGAAAAAAAGCAGACACTTGGAAAAACAAGCTACAAATTAAAATTAATTTCTGTATTAAAATACTTACGGTAAAAAATATTTAACTTTTTTCTTTTCCACCATAAGATCGACAATTGTTCCAACATCCAACGATTTTAATAAACGTATATCCTGTCTACGATAAAAATTCGATACTCTCGACGAAAAGCTCGATTGTGACTCATCGTTTTCGATTTCCGTATCGGGCAACATTTCTGGCAATAGAGAACTCGGTACATTGTCGGTGGCATCCATATTTTCTGTCATTGTATCGTCGGCATTTCTACCTTTATAGATATGGAAATTGGGTCCAATATTAAAAACAATAAAAATAAGATCCAAAGAAATTCAAAAATTAATGATTTTCATCAAAATACCGTTAATTATGTGTGATGCAGCAACACGGGAACAAATTTCCGGTACTGTTGCTATTGTACTGGAACGACAAATATATTTTTCACGAAATAATATCACTGGAACTGGAAAACGTTTGCGACACCGTGCAAAATGTCCATGATTAATTGGATCTTTGTAATTTGGCAAATTGAATGGTAATTTTTCTTTATCGTCATAATTGCATACTGGAATTATTATTGTGCACGGATAGTTTTCCGAATATTTTCCCTTTTTGTTGCTTAACTCAACAACTGCAGAGTCAAGTGATAGCAAATATGATACTTTTTTTAGTATTTCATGATCCTGGAAAATAGAAATAAATAAATTATCATGTAGAAAAAGTTTAATTTAGACTAAAATATGGTCCAGAATTCTTAGCTAGAAAAAGCATCGCTACGGGCATCAGATGCACTATTCTCATCAAGATTCTCTGCATCAATTGGCAATGGAAAGTGGAGCTTTTTACTACTAGAATGGCTTATAAAGAAGAATCCCAAATTGGGTGTTGTAGTTCCGTTCTGGTATAGAATAATGGCAGATATGATCACGACCGAAACCGTGTATAATTCATTGATCTTGAAACACGCTTAATCATGTACAACAACCGTGTCCCAAATCCGTCTCCAATAAGATGTTCTGGATAATTTACTCCATTCAAACGGAAGAATATGATGCCAGAGAATATGTTTTTCTTGGGACATATATTACAGGAGCCACACTCTCGACAAAACGAGCATATTTGGCCATAACTTCACACCGATCCATTAATTGGTTTGATTTTAATAAATTTTGAGTGGGACACATTTTGATATAGGATTTTACAACTTTCGTTACAAACACCCACACCATTGTTCAATAACATACAATTTACATGACTAAATAAGGTTAGGATATGATATAGTCTGACCTGAATGAATTCTAATAAAAAAAAAAAAACATTTAACAACGCTCAGACTGCATTCAATCCAGAAATATTTTTGGAACAGACAATATTGCGCTTATATAATATATTTTTAGAAAACACCTGAACGTGAATGCCTACATTAACAAAATAAACACTCAAAAAAGGTCATTGATCAAGGTTCCCGTTATATATATTTAAGCACATGGCATTGGGATGCAAATTTAAAGGGATTTTTTTTGGACGATTCTCTCATGCAAATTGGTTGTTTCATCGAACATATTTATTATTTACGCATTTTCATCTTAAAGAAATACTATTAATAGTAGAATATTTAAAACGATAAAAACTTACCGCATCACTACAGTCGCAATACGAGGAACTGTACGTTTTGCTTGACATCAACAGCAGCAAGTCTTTAATATCATTTGATTCTTCGGTTCGCATTTTTAATGAGCATTAATGTTTGTTTTATGAAAATTTGGAATAATATAAAATCGAAATTTAAAAAAAAACCACTAATAAGAACTTTTTAACGAGCCATAAGCAAAAAAAATGTTGAATGGAAAGCACACGTCACACGTATACCGTACACAAAAAAAAAAGAGCACGCCAAAACATGCCTTCCCCACATGCCTAGATGCGATAGTAATTTCTTTCATTCAAATGCGAACATAACTTTTATTGCGGATATAGGATGAAAATAAGGCTATCCTGCTTGTTCACTATAGTTTATATTTATAGAATGACAACAATGTTTCTTTCTAAACTAAACATAATCGTGAAGTGGAAGTGAGTGAGTAATATAAGTAAGGGATAGAATATGCATAGATTTAATATGAAATAAATGAAGTTGAAGTCGTCCATTTCGTCCGTATGTAAAAAAGGTTTCCCTTCCTATACTGCCTCTTGGCACCGCTTTATTTAGTGGCGTTAGTTTCTATGTATAGGCCTACGTTAAAGGCGGCATATTTAAATTGATTTAATTTTAACTTATAACAAAATTGAAAATTAATCAATACCAAATAGCACTATTTGTACTTTTCATTTTAGGTAAGTTTTAACAGAATTCTAGGTTCTGAAGGTTCTAATCAGAATTTTTTCTCTAACTTAACTTTTTCATATTGAAATGAGACATTTTCCGTATTTAATAAGAAATTTTTAATAGTCTTAAACGAAAAAAAAAACAATTACTGTGTGATTAGTCTAATGAATCCGAATCAACACCTCCATATATTGTAACAATTCTTCCTTTGTACCTTTTAGAAATATCATTTTCGATCTAAAATTTAAAAAAATTATATTAAATTAAAAAAAAAATTAAATATTTAGGCATTACTACTTACTTTCTCTTGTAATTTTTTACTGTCCTGTATTAATTTAATAATTATTGGCCTAAGACTCTCCCTATCCTTTGTTAACGTTTCAATTTTCTCTTTGCATATTTGCCGAGTTGCTCTCATTTTTTCGGCCGTTATCAGTTGCTGCTGTAATTTTCCCGCTAAAATATCACCATACTGTGGCGAATGCTTTAATCGATGTAAATGATCAATGGTTTCACTTGATGCTACATTCAAAACGGTTTGGACATCAGCCAACATTGCTGTAATTTCGTTTAAATTGTGTTTGCTATTACCCTCGATCAATGAGAATACGAAAGAATTTGCTTGTTCGGATGTTAGTTCATATTGACGCATTTGTAGGAATGATTTTAACTAAAAAAAATTCATTTTTTTTTTTGTTAGTACAATCTTATTGCAGAGAAAGTATCTACCTCATAGATTTCGTCAATAAATTGATCTCTGTGCGAGGAACTATCTAACACGGTGAACGCTTCATCACCACGAGCTACTCCACTATCGATTCCCCTGTCTGCAACGACAATGCCGCTTTCGTTTAGCGAATCATCAATATCGATTACTGAATTATCATTAACTTCGCTCCAATCGATTGCCTCAACCGGTTCAATGCTGGCATTTTTTACCGTGATATCGCCAAAATCAATAGAAACATTTGCATCCATAATATCAAAGTTAATATCATCGCCACCAAAATCTATCTAAAAAGAAAATTGAAAATTACAAATAATATTCGATACATTTTTCGATGATATTGTACTTCATCATTGACATTTTCGTTAATCTCACTATCGACGTTCAAACGCATTGTTAATGGAGCCTCTTCGATTGACAGTGGAGCTTCATTGTACACATACTCATAAACAGTTGTATTACCATGTTTAGCTATATGACGAATCAATGGCAACAATTCTGATACTCCGGAAAATTCAATGTACAGCTCAATGGCTTTGTTAAGTTTTGGAATAATTGCTACCACTTCTTTATACAATTTTGGCAATTCTTTTATTTTCTCAATAAATTCCACCTTCAAGTTAATCCCCTTAATGCCAAGCTGTTGACAAATGGCACCACGATCGGCCACCACATTCTCTTCGGACTTAATGAGATCTTTGATACGGTTATGTGTGTCATCAATTAATTGGGCAATTTTCGTACGTTGTTTCCGTAAACTTGGCACTTCTGTATTGTTCCGATGAAAAATCTGTGCCGCTTCCGCCAAATATACATTGTCCTTTTCGTATTGTTTTACAATTTGCTGCCAGTCAGTCATACGTTGACTGCCATAACGGCCAAAAATACTTTTCGTATCGGCCTCGGTTGTTTTTAGTATCTCAACAATTTGCAGACAGTGAAAGTAATTTATATCTAGAAAATATTTATGATTTAGTTGACCAGGATGAGAGAATGGATGGAAAAATTAAATTTTACATTCGCCCGACAACAATCTAACAAGATCTTCATGTACTGGCATATCGTTCAGTGCATTGCTTATCTTCAAACGAATGTCTCGAAATTGAATTTGCCAATTTTTCGGTACAATTTTACGACTTTCCAACCAGTCCTGTAGTTTCGAAGCGGTTATTTCGATTGGAATGTCCTGTTCCTGTATATAATCATAAGTAATTAGTTATAGAATCTCATAGGACATAGGGGGTTGGAATTGTATCTAGAATTTCATCTTCCACGTAAATTTTGATCAAAAAAAAATTCTAAATATTTTGAAACAAAAATATACAGCCAAGTCATCAATAAATGCCTTAATAAAAACAGGAAAACTCGGACTATCTTGAAAGAAGGTTATGGATAGATCACGAAAATGTTGGAACACTCTTTAAAGTTTTCTAAATTATCTGCAGAATTACAGTTCCTCTTTAAATATTGAGTTTATTTACTTACATTCATGATTTTTGATAGTTTTTCACATCAATTTCATTGAAAAACGAAAAATAAATATTTCTACTTTCCACGTCAAAGCAATGGTACCAGTTTTTATTTTTTTCTTTGTTAGATTATTATTTGGAAAAATATCCTTCTTAGGTTTTTGATAATCGACACAATTTAAAAATTAACAAGATTTGGCAGCACTTTTTTTCAATTGTCAGACAATAAACATAACCTAGAAACATTTTTAATTACAATTAATCAAAACAATAACAAATCATGGTAAATTAAAGAACAATTCAAATTATAAACGTGGTAATTTCTAATTTAATTTATTCTTTTAAGTCTGTCACACTTCACACTGACGTTGGCGACATTAAAATGGAACTCTTTTGCGAAGACTGTCCAAAAGCATGCGAAAATTTTCTAGCCCTATGTGCCAGTGACTACTACAACGGTTCATTGTTTCATCGAAATATCAAAGGATTTATTGTACAGACCGGTGATCCAACGGGTACCGGAAAAGGTGGTGATTCAATATGGGGCGAAAAATTTGAGGATGAATTTAAAGAAAATCTCAAACACAATGAACGTGGAATGGTTTCGATGGCAAACAGTGGTCCAAATACAAATTCTAGTCAATTCTTTATTACGTATGCGGCTCAACCACATTTGGATTTAAAGTATACAATGTTTGGACGTGTTATTGATGGTTTTAGTGCATTGGATGAACTTGAGAAATTGCCAGTGAATCCAAAAACGTACAAACCTCTTAACGAGAAAAAAGTGAATAGTGTAACAATACATGCAAATCCTTTGGCTGGATAAATAAACGAGGTGTTTTTTTTAATTATTGCACAAAATATAAGTTGTTTTTCTTAGATATAAATGTTTCATTCGGTTTTTTCAATTTTTTCCTGTTGTTGACTTGCCTCTCGTCTATGCATCATTTTCAATTGTTCAATTTTAACTTTGGCCATTAATTGGGTGGAACTGTACAGCCAATTTCCCTGCAATTTTTTATTTTTTTTAGAATTAATTTTAAAGCTTATTTATGTACCATTTCCTTACTATCATAATCATGCAATTCAATAGGATTGGTATTGAAAATACCGTTGATATGAAAAAACCGTTACTGTCGAAATACTGTTGCTTTGAAAATGATTGCCAATTTTGTGCGGCAATTTCATTAATATCTTCCGAAAAGTATACAATTATTACTGAAAAATTAAGAACGCAAATTAAAGCAATATGAATATTGGGGCGCCGTTTAACACTTACACAGGATAAAAAATAATAAAACTTGAAAATTGCCATGATTTTTTGTTAAAATGACAGTGGCGGTTGTAGCCAAATGTACTAACACCAAACAAATTAGCCAAGAATCATACCAATCAATCTAAAATTGGTTTTCAGTCATTTTTTATTTTATTATTAATTAAAATCACAAATATATTTACACTTTTGAGGTACGTCCAGTAATCTGTTATTTCATCGGTGGCAACAAAATTTGGATAACTCATTGTTTGCGCTTTTTCCTGTGACCTCGATGCTCCAATATATGGCTAATCTAATGTCGTAATAAAATATATGTTTTCAATTTTATTGGAATTTCAGCATTATTTATTTACATATCAATCAGTTTTTTTTTTTAAATTGCCGCATATAAAAAAATTAATATCAATGACATTTTATCAGTGATGCCATATCAAAACTTTAAAATAAGCTAGAAAGGTTTTCGATATTACTGTCTACCAAATAATGACCGCTCTATATTCATAAAAAGTATATTTGAAATAATTTTAATTACTTTTGGAATCCTTGGGTATCCGCGGATACTTTTCAGCCAAATACTCGGATTTTTTTAGTTGTTATTTTTTTAAATTTAAGTAAATAAACAATGTCATTTGATTTTTCGAGACATGTTAAAATATGAAAATTCATCTCTCTGTATATTTAATTGCCACTAAAGACGCCAATGAACTAAGTTCAATTTCTTTAAAAAAGTAACTTAAAAAATATACACCGGAGATAAATTTTGAATAGTCCAAACATAATTGGGACTCTTGGAGTAGTGCGTCAGAATTAGAGATCGATCAACATTCTTTTAAGTTTTTAATAAAATTATTACCAACATAAAATCATTTATTTCTTTTCTTTGCTTTTCTTCGTTCCCACATTTTAGCTTGTTGCATCTTTTCCTTGGCAATCTCTTTTTTTATTGATTTATCGTAATTTTTACCACTTTTACTAAATTGCTTCGTTTCATTTCGCATCAGTGCCAATTTTCGATTTTTCTGTTTCATAATATTTTTCTTATTTGCCGATTTCTTTTTACCACCTTCAGATACTTGCACCTTAATTTTTCGCTCATCAAGCATTGTGTTGTGTAAAGTCAAGGCATTCTGAAAATAGAGAAAATAATTGTAGGAGTTAGAAATGCACATGCACAAATCCCTGGTATATTTGGTAATCCGATAATGAATTTTCGGCGATTTTTTTGGTAAAGTTAATTCAGTAGGTACGATAAAATAACCTAAAGGCTGTGGACAAACTAGTTGTTCACGAGAATTTTATTAATAAAAAAAGGAAATAAAAACTTACTTTAAAACCATTAATGTCAACCATTTCAACGAAAGCAAATCCACCTTTTCGTTTTTTTGGTATTCGAACAGCTTTTACATTGCCAACATTATTGAAATATTCTGTCAATTTATCTTTATCAGTCGCAAAATTTAAATTCGTTACATATACCACATGACGATTAGTTTTACTACCACCCCACATTAAGGCGGTAATCTGTTCTTCATTAATAGGTCCCGGTTCTTTTGATACATCCATATCACTTCCATCATTTTGATTATCCTCCTCATTCTCCGATTCGGTAATATCATTGATTTCTTTTTCTTTTTCTCTTTCCTCAATGCTTAATGCATATTTTATAGGATCTGCTTTAAGTTTATTATCATCGAAATTCCCGAAAAGATCAGCCCTTTCATCATTTATCAGCGGAGCACCAATTTTGTCTGGTTTTATGTAATTTTCAACAATATAATCGGAATCAATGTCAAACATTTTGTAGTAAGCGTAATTCAGTTTAAAATTGATTAAAAATTAAAAAAGGTAGTTATGAGCACATTTATAATAAATATTTAACAAAATCGTAGAAAAATAAATATTAAGGTTATTTATGACACCTTACCAAGTGTACCAATCTCCAACAACAAAAAAAAAATAGAAGGCATGTTCACTAATAATAAGAAATTAAACTTTAGTACAATTTTGTACGTGACGAGTCGCCAAAAATAAGCTAAAGGCGAGATATTTATTTAGTTTGAATATTCCTTTTGACTAAATGCTAAATGGTTTTAAATAACATTTTTTTAAACTTAAAAATCTACCATATTATTAAGCAAATTAAAAACTACGTTCAATGTTGGTTGTTTGAAATCTAAAATAAATAAAGGCGAATTATAAATTCAATGGCGAAATATTGACAGTTTTTGATCGACCTTTTTTGAAGTAATATGGCTACCGCACGGTCTTTACTTGGTTTTCTAAATACAAATAATTTAAAAATAATTGGTTCTAGAACTTTACAATCAGTCCAAGTTCGTCCATTTAGTGTTTGCGATAGTTGTTGCAATAAATTTGAGATAAATGGAAAAACTGTTCTTGATAATATTAAAGTAAATCAATGTAAGTTCAAACAGCTATCCCCAAGTTACATCATTTTACGTTTTTTTTCTTCACCTTTTTATTAAACGTCATTATTAATCGTTAACAAATTATTATACATTTATTGTTAGCAAAATATTTTATGACATTTTAGATGTATTCCCGAACAACCGTTCATTTCACACTTCTACCAAATTGTTCCAGAAAGATTACTATCAAATTTTAGGAGTCTCTAAGAATAGTTCGGCTAAAGATATAAAAAAATCTTATTATCAATTGGCTAAAAAATATCATCCGGACACGAATAAAGAAGATCCAGATTCTAGTAAGAAATTTCAAGAAGTCTCTGAGGCATATGAAGTATTAAGTGATGATACAAAACGTAAAGAATATGATACGTATGGTCAGACGGCCGAACAAATGGGACGTTCTGGCGGTGGGCCACGGGGTCCACAAGGTTTTGCACAAAATTGGCAGTTTCGTTCAACAGTTGATCCAGAAGAGTTATTTCGAAAAATTTTTGGTGAGGGCAATTTTGCCAATCAAGGATTTGATGATTTTGCTGAATCACAATTCGGTTTTGGTGGTGCTCAAGAGGTATTATAGAAATTGTATTTAATTGTTCGCACTAATTCCCCTCTACTTTGCCTTTTTCTTTTAGGTTATTATGAATTTAACGTTTGCTCAAGCAGCTCGAGGCGTCAATAAGGATATCAATTTGAACGTTATTGATACATGCATGAAGTGTGGTGGTTCGAGATGTGAACCGGGAACAAAACCGGGTCGGTGTCAGTATTGCAATGGTACTGGTATGGAAACGATATCTACCGGTCCTTTTGTAATGCGATCAACTTGCCGCTATTGTCAGGGTACAAGACAATATATTAAATATCCCTGTGCTGAATGTGAGGGCAAAGGTCAAAATGTATGTCAATATATATTTGTTGGATTGACAAAAATAAAAAATTGTAATTTTTGTTTTAGGTTCAACGGAAAAAGATCACTGTTCCGGTTCCGGCAGGCGTCGAAAATGGTCAAACAGTGCGAATGGCAGTTGGACGAAAAGAGGTCTTTATAACGTTCAAGTGAGTACCTTTTTTATGGTTTACAGTTTCCGTTCAAAGGAGACTTTACTATACTACAAATGAAACCTTTACAGAGTAGAAAAAAGTAACTACTTCCGTCGTGACGGTGCAGATGTTCATACAGATGCTGATGTTTCACTATCACAAGCTGTACTGGGTGGTACAATTCGTGTTCAAGGTGTATACGAAGATCAAAATATTCAAATTATGCCCGGTACATCATCCCATACAAAAATTTGTCTCACCAGCAAAGGATTGAAACGGGTTAATTCACATGGACAGGGCAACCATTATGTTAACATTAAAATTATTATTCCAAAATCACTAAATGAACAGCAAAGAGCATTACTTCAGGTAGCTAATAATATTTGGTATATTTGCACTACAAAATTATTTTAACCATAGGCCTATGCCGAATTAGAGGACAATACACCCGGTCAAATTATTGGTGTTACAGTCAAAACGGACGGTAAGTCAAATTCATATGAAAATATTTCACCAAAATTTACGCAAGGCACCAAAGAGGATAATCATTACAAAGAGCATGATGAAACCGATACGCATGAGTATCGAAAAGAACAATTAGGCGGACGATTTTACTTCACTGCAGGATTTTTTATTGCGTTTATGATTTGTTTGTGGTATGTATCTGGTCCGGGTTTAGAAGAATATTTGGAAACTGAAAAAAATAAGATTTTACGGGAACGTGACTACGAAGAACAGAAACGATATTTGGAGGCAAAAGCGACAATAACAAAAAGAACTGAACCGAAAATTAATTTAGGTCCTTTTAGTGATGCTTAAATGTGTGGCGTGATGTTTTTTTTTTCGACTTTAGTGTACATCCAGATAAACATTATGTAGAAAATGAGTAAATCGTTCATTTCGTATCTTATAATTGTTATTTTTTTTTTGTAAATAGGTACAATGGGCCGAATGCATAAAAAGTAGAAAATGCAAGGTAAATTTTCTGTACGCTTCAGTTTTTTTTTTGCTCCAGTAGGATCCTACTCGGAAATGCGAAAAACTCATTGAGCGTTGAGATAAATTAACGAAATTGGATTTAGAGGTTAGATATTCGCTAGAATTATACCAAATCCCCACATAAACCGTAAAAATAGGCGAAGGTACAAATAAATAAAAGTAACAAAAAATACTGCCCCTTAAGATGATAGAGAATTCACAAAAGATAAGTAAAGTAAAGGTAAATGCTTTACTGTTATAGATTAAATTTCAAAAAATTATCAAAAACAATTTTCTATGCATTCGGCCCCATACCTCTATGTGTAAATACATTTGTAAACACTGTTTTTTGTTAATAAAACTCAAACTGAACAAAAAATTGTGTTTTTGTCTACAGGAAAAAAAAACAATTATAAGATCGTCCCTTTGTCCCCTTTTCTTTGCAAAACATTTCTCAAACCACCACATTTTTTGCGCCTTTTCAATAAAACAAACAAATTTTCTATTTTAGGCAGCAAAGAAAGCTACAGCGAACCAAAGAATCTAACCAACCTAATACGTGAGGCCTTGAAGAAAGCCAAAGGAATAACGAAATTATTGAAAACAAATGAAAACATTTCCTCCGAAACCGGAAAACAAAATGATAGCACTGCAAATATTGACGGGGATGATGTAAAGAAACGAGATAAAATTTAGGATATTGCGATAAACGCGACTTTGCACTAGAAACGGCTATTTGAATTATTATTAGTCATACTTCAAAAATACCATCTTTCAAAATAAATTTTTTTTTTTGTTTAAATTTCTATCTTTTTTTTTATTGTAAATCAAATGCTTCTCTACCGACAACAAACAAGTCACAAGGATGTTCTACCAAATCTAACTGATTCCATGTGCTTTCTCTAAACCATCCAGTAGCTGTCTCTTCTCTTCATTCATTTCCCGGCTCGTTTGTAAACACAGCTCAAGTTTAGATTTTTTTACCGCATGATTTTTGACAAACGAATCAATAAAACCAAAACAAATATTATCCAATTGGAAATCGTCAGCCGACTTGCCTATTCTACTGTCAATGTCTTGTTGGAAATCATTGGTACTATTATTTGGTACCATAGCTGACGGACGCAATGGTGAATCGTATTTCGAAAATTGATTCAATTGATTCAATATATTTTCGTCAAATTGTATGTCGTTCAATTTGTACAATAAACAAATGAGTTCAACGCCATTTTTCAGATAGTCTCTTTTGATCATGTCCAATAGAAGATCATCGATTAATTTGTGCCATGCAAGGAAAAATGCCATCGGACCAAAATGTCGTGTTGATCGCAAACAATCAAATTCCTTTGTATCGTTTACATGCAAATATACTTGACTGGAGATATTGTGAAATTGTTTTTCATACGGTTCATATTGAACGCATAGACGATCCAGTATGAATTCATAATTTAATTCTTTTAGGCATCGTTGTAAATGTGCCTCTTCAAACATACGGGGTGTACGAATTTTACGTCCCTTAAGTGGAAAATATATTAAATTCATACGTTTTCGTACATCTGGTGTAGCATGCTCTAATGTTCCATCTGGATGTCGTACAACAATTGTTCGATCTCGATCTTTTACATCGTATGTGATATCGGTGAATACGTATTTGGATGTATCAAACATGCTTAGACCTGGTTCGATGGCAATTATTTTGTGGGTATCGGCTTGAATCTATATTATTGAATATAAATGGACATTGGAAATTGTGTGTTGATTGATTTATTTAAAAAAAAAATACCTGAACTACTGGCGGCATTTGTAGCAGTGCTTTGGCACGACGAAATGCCGATTTAACTTCGTTTTCAATTTGTTCGGTGGTCATAAATTTATATTCAACTTTGGTTGCTGGTACCGCACGTTTTTGGAAGATTTTCTCCAATTCCATTCGAGTCATTGAATTCAGTAATTTTTGCGTTTCGGGATGTATAAATAATCTTCCTGGATCTTTGTCTAAAAATATTTTAAAATTATGATTAATCCATTGAGTAATCAGTAATTACAAAATTAAAACTGTTGGAGGATTGAAAGTGGAATATAAAAGGAGCCGATGGAAGGGGAAGCTAATAAGAAAGAAAGGGATTAAAAATTAAGTAAACTCTGTAGAAAAAAAGTTATAAGAAAGAATAGAAGCTGTGAAGGGAAATAATAATAAAATCTTCCTCAATCCAGCATAAGATTTTACCGTATGAGAAAGCAGCAGGATATTTGTAGGTTAACTCACCATAATACAAAACATTGGAAGCAGTTGTGCTACATTTAAGTGAAGTTGTAAAAAATGAATTTGAAGGCTTTAAAACATTTTTAAAAACTAATTTAAACAACATTTCATCAACTTTTTTAATAATTTTAGGATTTTTAAAATAATTTTTTCTCACTCTATTTTGACAGCTGAATGAAATAAATAGAACAGTACTAGATTAATCTAGTCCTGAAATTAATTTTTATATTTTGACATTTTTATTGCTTCTTATTAATTACTAAATAAAAATTTTTTTGGGAGAGATTTATTATTTTTTTTTCTGGTGCTTCTATTTTGTTAATAATATTTACTTGAAGACATGGCCGGAGTACACAGAGAAGCTATCCAGAAACAAATCCATCAAGACTGGGCAAATCGTGAATATATCGAAGTAATAACGGCCAGTATCAAAAGGATTACCGATTTCCTCAATTCTTTTGGTGAGATCATTTAGATATTGATGGGGGGGGCATACTAATTACTGCTAAATACATATATTGTAAATAATAATAATCGACGTATATGCAATATTTTCTTTTGCAGCCCCACCCACTTTCTTACAATCCACCCGCGTTTTATGTGTTCACACTTTTCAATAGTTTAAGCATAACTACAATTTAGAGGGATTCTTATTTCTTACAGAGGCGTAAAGGGGGTAGTGGGGATGGTGGAAGGAACTAAAGGAAACAATAATTGGGGATCGAAAACCAAAGGAAGGGGTGCGGACTTTTTATCGCCCTAGAAGTTTCTACACTGTAGTTTTAGCTATAATAGTTTATCCTACATCCTGGCACAGACGTAACCATCATACCTATTCACACGGAAATTATTCTCTTTTACAGATATGTCGTGTCGCTCCCGTTTAGCAGTTCTAAACGAAAAACTGACCACCCTCGAACGACGAATCGATTACCTTGAAGCATGTGTTACAAAAGGAGAAACATTAACGTAATAATAAAATATTAACATTAAGCCTGCAATGTTTTTGTTTCAATTTAAATTTATTTTTTGTATTATTAAAAATTGCCAATAAGATTTGTAGAACATCCTTTTATATTATAAATAATAATAATAAAAAAAAAATTACTATCAATAGGTACAAAAATTCATAATTCTACTCTTTATTTGGTTTATTTACGGTGCTAGTTGTAGTCGTCGTACTGCTACTGCACCCAACTGATGGTGTTTGTGTTGTTTCGCCAATTTCCAGTTGTTTTAACAAACGATATAGACCGGCCGCTTCTCGGATTCGACTAAATTCAACACAAAATGCTTCCACCTCAATGAATAGATCTTTTACATTTATAATTTTGTTGCGAATCAAACTCTGAAGAAATACACACAAAAGTCGCACCAGTCTCGTTTGGACGTATTTATCTTTTATTGTTTCACATGTTGAAATGCAATTGCTGATGTACAAATAAACAAATTCCGTTGGCAAATCAACGGATGTTGTTAGACTGTAACAATTCCGGTATGAATAAGTAAGAAAATGTTCTAAATGAATAATTTACCTACCGATTGACAACTTCCATTGAATACAGTGACATTTCCATATTGACAAGAACATTGAAATATTCGGTAATTTGAGTTGAATGCATCAATTTTAAAAGTATTTCTATTGCAACTAATGGATTGTTTTCCACTAAGTCTGGAAGCTGTAAATGATCCTCCTATATATCCGATTATATTTAGAATAGATATAATATCTAAGTACCTTTGCTGGTGTTAATCCAATATGATAAACTAAATTTGGATCCTTTTCCAATTCTAATAGAAGCACCTGACGATCTTGTATATTAAGAGCTTCATTAAATGCTAATGCTATCAATCTTTTAGCTTCCGAACTAACATGAGCTGTACTGCTGATTGTTGTATCATAAATTGGTTTGTGCCATGCCGGATTTGTGAAATCAAACCAAATCAACTGAACAATAGAAAATTATTAAGCAATTTTTTCATCGATATTTATTGTACATACTTCATCTTCAACTGGCAGTAATGGTGGAGCTATGGTCATTAGTTGAGGTGCAAAAACATTTTTCTGTGGTGTGTCACTTTTTAAGAAGCCCTCAATTAAATCTTTTACCGATGTCTCTGATGAGGCAGCCGTCGAAGCCGGTATAATATTCATAAGGCCAGATTTGACCGTTGTCGGTAACTCTCTCTGTCGTTCAAGACAATGTAATTTGATAGCAGAAAAGTCACACGGAACGGTAATTAGTTCTTGTTGAAGAACGTGATTTGGCGTTTGTTTCGATAGCTTTACGAATAAATAAAATAATTTTTCAAAAACACCTAAGGAACCGAACTAAATTACCTCTTTTGTTCCATTGCTTAGAAGTTGAGCAACGAAATTTCGTTCAATCAAATTGACCTTTGATAGAACAGGATCTTTAGGATCAGTAATACTTAAAAATACTGATAAAAAAGGTGATTCGATTTGTCCATCTCCTTTGAATAAATCATACATAATGTAATAAGCGCTAATTTTTTGAATAATTCCTGGTAAATCTCCTTGACGAATAAGAATCGTAAGCAATGTTCCAACTAAATAATTAATAAAGTACATATATTCCTTAAAAAGTATATTTCTAAACAATTAACAAATTACCACTAAGAAAATCATGTTTGGAAAACTTTTTCTGTACAATTGTGGACACAGCTTCGAATGTTTGGTGTTCGATATTTTTATCCATCAGTAATCTGGAAAAGAATTTAACTGAAAGGAATTTCATGAAAAGGGTGCATAAGTAAAACACTTACTCGTACAAAAATAAATAATCTGTAGCTATTCGGGACATATTTGCGTAATTTTAAATTAATTATAAAATAATATTGCAATGTTTTTACTACATGTACTTATAACCACACTTTTAATAATGTGCACTACTTAGGTACCCTGATATAACATAAACAGTGTAGGTCTCACCGAATCTAATACTAACAACGAATAGTATTCAAGTAACTAATTACGGATTTACGGATTATGGATAACAACTTTCAGCAATTTTTAATTAATACACTTGCAGAAAATTAATTATTTATTTTTGACTATGACTATAGTAAAGTCAATCATAATAAACGTTTTTCTCGCTCTAACATACTAATAATTTCGATGTACATATATGTCCTTCTCTAAATGTTCCGATATAATTTATACTAAACTTCATGCCTAATTTAATAAAATAGGAAAATTTGAACATTCGACATTCTAATCTAGTACTTTTATTTATTTTGCTGTCAAATTAAACTCTTGTATGTACGCAGCCAAATGAACTTTCGCTTCGTCCTCGGTTTTTCAAATTTATTATTCCGATGACGACAGACGCCACTCATCGTTCATAAGTTTAAATAAAATTTTAATTTTGAAATGTAAAATATTTAGTATTTAGTTCAAGTGCTTTTTTGATTTTTTGTATAGATTATAAATAACAATAATAATGGTGATGATGACTAACCATTTGAAGAGGTTTATCCACAAGTATTGGCTATGCTGAAAATGACAATAAAATATGGACTAGCTACGCATCTATTCTAAGGTAAAGGTTAGGTAAATTGGTTGAAAGAGCCACTTTTGTTTTATGAAAACCCACTTTACAGAATTACATTGTATATTAAACACCATCTCTTAATCCGTAATAGCTAGTTCCGCCATAGTTACCACTCTTATTAACAATGAACTTTTTGCAATCCAACGCTTCCTCTTTTTTTATTATGTGTGGAAGCAAAAAACTAATAACACTATTGGACACATTTTATACACTATTTTATTTTATCAATTAATTAATAACAAATAATAACAATAAATTGTCAGAAATTTAAATTTTCTTTGTCGTCTCTATGTTTCTATACATATGTACAGTACATACATATATATAGCTTAAGTTAATAAATTAAGTATACCTACTTAAGTATTTCTGAAATGGCCAGTTAAAAGTTATAAGATCAACTATATGAGTTAGAGGTATAGAACTACATATATTGAATTGTTGAGTTCTATATCCTAAAACCGCATTCATAACAAAAACAACTCTATTTAAGAAGTCTATTTCTCATAATTATATTCTTGATCTTCATCATATCGTCCTGTTGTTGGACTAAATAAAATTTGTGGACGTCGTTGCTGCAGAGATATGTTAATTTCTTCAGGTGATCGATAGACATTCTGTTGTTGTGGTTGTCCTTGTTGTCTAAAATTTGGCAACGCTGTTGTGGGAACTTTTCGAATGCCAATTTGAATCTTTATGTATATAAAAAAAAAAAATTAAATATTAGATATGCTATAAAATAAATTACAACTAACCGGTTGTCGTTGACGATCATGCTGAAAGTCCTGACGTTCTTGTCGTTCATCTTGATAGAAACTATCCGGATAATATCGTTCCGAATATCGAAGTGTAACATTTGGTTTTGTTTGATGCTCCTCTTCATTGATTGGTTTATAGAGATAATCATTAACAATGTGATATTTTGATGATTGTTCACAAATATTTTCACCAGATGGTGGCATACAAATCAAATGAACTTGATGAAATGAAAATCCCTCGGGACATATCCATGAGTGTTTTTGATTTTCCTGACAATAGTGGAACACTTCACAGCCCAAACCTTCATCAGCATAATATCTAAATTATGGTTTCGTTAATAATTAAATAATTTTAAAATAAATCAAAATGTACCCAGTTCTTCCATCACAATGGAACGTCGATTTTTCTAACAATAGCGATAATCTATCTGGTTCTTCTTCTTCTTCCAATTCTTCCTGAATTTGTTTTAAATTCGCTCCTTTTTTATTATAAACTTGTTGTTGCCGTCGTATTGGCGATTCTGTTTGAAGTGGTACATCATCATCTTCATCGTATTCATAGATCTGTGATCTGTAGTTAATAGCCTCGGCTGGCGTTGAGTCTAATGTTTGAGAAATTCTTTTTTGCGGTGAAATGAATCCGGATGACTGTTGTGCAATCAGTTCTTCGGCTTTTGTTATTAAGATAAATAGGGAGAAAATTGCAAGTTTTGTTTGGAACCTGAAATAAATTTTTTATTGTCAAATATATGAAAATATACAGGAAAGATAATTTTAGATTGTCAATTTTTTAACATTTAACTCTACTTCAAAATTTATGAACATTTATTACAGTAGCACAATTATACAAATCTTAACATACTATATATGTAGCTATTCAATTCAGGTCACATTATCCATAATATATTTCACATACTTAATCTAATTTTGAAAAATCTTAGTGAACAAATAAAAAATGGTCATTAATCAAAAAACAAGATCAACTTTCAAACAATTTTAATCAACCTGCCATACAATGATCTCAATCAAAAATTTATTGCAAAAAGGCCAGTGCGCGGATCTCACTATATATTGCCCGGTTTTGTTGGCAATCAAAATAATTAAACAAATCTGTAAGTAAAAGCAAGTTAATTTATTTATAGTTACATTATAAATTTCGTAGATATTATTTTATTGTTCAATTAAATATCTAAAGTAGTTGGTAATTACATCTACATGAAAGCTAAAGATAATTGCATCACTATTTACACAGTGTCTATTTTATTGGAGGCAGTGAACTTGGGATATTTTTGTTTACGCTTTAACGATCAAAATGTGCATGGCTAGTTTTTCTGCAATTCATTCTAAATTGTCGGTTGGTTTAAGATTGGTAAAATAGAAATGATGATGATGATGATGATAAGTCCAATGCAGAAAGTATCTATTTGTTGGTTTTTCTTTGGGAAATCGGTACTGTACCTAATTTTACTTAAACTATATTCGGAATAGAGAAAAAATTTATATGACAAAAACGATAGAGAATAAAAAGTGAATATTTCATTTAGAGACCGAAAATTTTTTCAAACTACCGTTATGGCGCTGCAATCAATTTTATTTTATTTCTAGGGTTTTTAATCATTCGATTTACTCAAAATTTGTTTATTCTACAGAAAAAAATAGATAAGGACAAAGTCGTAGGGTTATAAATAAGTACTCGTAGCCGGGTTTTTTTCGTTGTCTTCTGCATATGGAGAATATTTTTTTAAATTAAAATTGAATACGCCAGACTTCCGAGAAATCGAAATTTCAAAATTTAATAGAAAAACTAATTGAAAATGTAGCATGGAGATGGGGTTTCGATTCGAATATTTAAATTACAGCGAATTTCTTTCGAGAGTCTGCTGTAATTTATCAGACAGTAAACTAGAAATGAGAAAATGTCTGAGGGTGTTTTTTTTGTTGTGTCTTCAATCAAAATCTAAGCACAAATCAATTTATTTATACTTTAATATTTAACCTTTGGAATTTGATGTAATACTACTTAAAAAAAACAATTGATCTATTTTTAATTACTCATATATTGTTATGTAGTTACTGTATTGAATAGTACCGTTAATAAATAATTGTATCTGAATAAGTGACATGCTAAAATTAATTACAATAATGTTTTAAGAAAACGAAAGTAATTTTATATACCCAGTAATTATCTCACATATTATACATACATATGTGTAGGACATTGCATAAGACGCCCAGATAAAGACAGTTGTAGATCATTGATCATTTAATTTAAATAAATAGACGGCCTAAACTTAAGAGGCTTGGCCATTCTTCTCTCAGAAATTTTTTTTTTATTTTTTTTTTTGGAAAATGCAAATTGGATCACACACAATAAACAGTTTGAATGCTTAATTTTAAATATATGTACATTATTTATGTATATCGAAAAGTTATTGAAATGTGCGGAGAACACAAGACCACAACGAGTGAAAGTCATTTAAATAATTTTTGTAGCAGACTAAAAACATACAATGAGAGAAATTTATTTTTATTTTCGGTTTTGTTTAGTTATGCATGGATTATGTTCGATACATATAATTTTCTGAAGCAAATAAATTTTAACGTAAGACACAAAGCCTCAAAACAAATTGTTTTTTTTTTTGTTTTTTTTTTAAAGATAAATTGCCCGAACAGGTTTTTAATTTTTAACATTTTTTGTTTGTATTATTGAGAACGAAAGTCTAAAAAGCTGCAGATTATAAATTTATGATATCAATATCGCGAAATATTTTAACTTCAATAAATTAAACTATCAGTTTAATCTGCTAGTTAATTGAAATCAATGCCGCGGATAGGTTACGGTTGTGCCTCATAGCTATATTAATTGTTATTATTGATAACCTTTATGTTTGATTTGAATAATTTTTAATCAAATTTTTTTAATGTAAATGTAATTACATTTATTTCATTAGGTGAAAAACGGGTTCATTCTTCATTTTTTTTCAATGAGAACTTAAGGTTTAAATGTCAATTCATTGCCGTATTAAAAAAAATGTAGGAGAGCATTTATTTATTTATTGCCTTTTCGGAGTATTTGCTTTCACACATACAATAAATAAATGTTGACTTATCTACACGTTTTCCATTTTCCATTGTAGAAATGCTGTGATAAATATTTTGGTAGTAAATTTTGCCTTGACTTGACTTTTTCGCAGTGTACGAGCTGCTTCATATTATAAATACCCTTCCATACAATTTTAATTTTTTTTTTGTAACAAACGTGATTTCAATTTAGGTGACTAGAAACTAAAGAGACTGAAGAGTATTTTTGAGTTTTCTTTTCTTCTTCAAACTTGTTCTTATTCTTATACTTCTTGTATATCAACTGTTTAAAAAATGAAGTAATTTTGGAACTTCAAAAATATTTTTTCATTTACATGAATTTATAGAGATTTTGATCAAAAATACTGAGCGATTTTAAATTTTGGTGGAAATAATACATTTTTAATTTTTATTCTATTTCTTGATAAATATGCAGTTATTGAATTGAATTTCTTGTGGTGTATCTTTGTCTGCTATTTATTTACATAATCAATATTTTATAGATCCAATCAAGTGATCATACAATGGATATTCTATATATCAATTATTAAGAATAAACATTTTATTTATAATTATAATAATTTAATCGATAAATAAAAATTGTTATTATTATTATAGTCCATTAAAACTAAATATGTTTCCACTCAATTTACGATGTAAATAAATGTAATACCATTATCAATATTGCATAATGTTATTTTTCGTACCTGTTACTGGATCAACACCAATGAATTTATAAATTTGGCATCTGCCTCCGGTACTTTCGTTTTAAAAATAAAACGTAAAGGTACAGATCATTTTATATATCATGCAAGGCACGCAATTTTTATTACATCTTATAAGTATATCGCTTAGGCTCGTTTAAATTATTATACAAAGGTGATACTTGTACATACATAATTATGTATATTGCTATATTAATACTGAAATTTTACATACATACATAACATATGTATTATGTTATATGTTGTAGTCGTTTTCAAGAATAATAAGTAAATAAAATTTTATGGCAATCACACGGTATGATTTCTGATAAATTATACAAATTGTATAGTTTTCATCGAGACGAGAATTGAATTTGTAAAACCAGTTATAAAGTCAGGTCTAAAGTTATCAATTTTATTTTTTTTTTATTTTTTTGCATAAGAGTAAGAGACTACTGATGTCATAATCAAAAGATTACATAAAATGCATCATAAAATTGTATACCTATTTAATAATTTATTTATATGAGAAGATGTATTGTATGTATATATACCCGTGTGTACTATGGAAAATTAAACACTGCCGCAGTGATAATAAATTTATTATAGAAATAATTCTCTACATTATATTGTTTATTGCTTATTTAGGAAGTTAAATTTGAACTTAAATGTATTTATATATCAGTAAAAGTGTAACTGTCAAGGGGTATTACAACTTCGGTACAAAGTTTATAACATCCCCGAGAACATACTCGTTGATTAAGATTTAGCCGAAAACAAGTTAAGGTAGAGCGGTTGACATTTACACATTTTATTAAAAACCTTTATTTATTTTGGAGAAAATCGAAGGGGAGAGGGTAAAATATTATCCTATGCATCTAATTTTAATTTGTTTGTTTTAGACAAAAAATGGATTAAACTTTCATTTAATTTCTATACGGATATTGCACAGTCGAGATTGAACTGACTATACCTTCTTTGTGGTTTATTACTGCAATCAATTTAAAGATGGCAGATATTGACAATTTTTCTTCTTTTAGTGTTACTGTACTGTTATTGGAGAAGAGTTATAATGAGCAAAAAATTGTTGGACGAGCAACACGGGACATCAGCCCAAGGCGCAAAAATTCGATGGAAAAGACGAATTTGCGGTATAAATGCTCTAAAATGCGGAAAAGGATGCCTCAATACATATGTGCAATATAAGCAAAGTAAGTGAAATTTTTGTTAGACTTAGTAGATAAAATAGATAACATTACTAAGGACATTAGCAAGGACACTACGAATTATCGCCCATTTAACAAACTGAGTAATTTGTATATACCACGTATTACAATTCCTTAGTTCTAGCTATTAAGATGAATTTAGTAAACAATCAGATTTTCCCGCTTTGTCAAATTGAAAGTCAGTTAGAGTAATTGCGAGAGTCTAAGGAAAATATTCGGGTCCTTTTATTTCTCTTTATTGAAAATTTTACTTTCTCTATATTGTCTACAATAAAAATAGAGATCTATATATTCTTGTTAGAGTTGTTGTTATTAAAAATATTTAATATTTACGAAAATACGATATTTCATTCGATAGTAGAAGATAATGTTTTAAAAGTAGGAACCTACATAAAATTAAAAAAAAACCCGTAATTTTCTTAAATTCTAACTTTGTTTTAACCACCACCAACCACAACATTTATTTTAAGAATTAAATATTTAGTATTACCACATTTTTAATCGGTACTGCTATTACTGATGCGGCTGCACTATAATCCAAGTTAACATAAAGAAATTCGCGAACACAGTTATAACCGATAGATTTTTGCTTATTTTTATCCAAGCTTTGTATATGATGCTATATGTACAGAAAATAATTTATAACCACTTTCCCTAAGATTCAAACAACGCTAACACTTCTAATACAAATAAATACCTATATGCGAAACATATAAATTCATAAATTTCAACATTAAATTGCACTTTTCCAGCTGATAAATAAAAACAAAGAACTTTTTTATTAATTTTTTTTTTTTTATTTTACAATATACAAATACGAATTGGCGCGTTTTAACGGTTCCCGTTTAAGATCAAGTTGCAAAATGAAATGACTTTCTACTTGTGTGTTTCGTTTTATATGAGTTGCCCCCTAAAATCTCATGCATTTTAACAATAAATGATGAATTTATTTAAAGAAGTGTGGCTAATTGGACATTATGATAGATTAAGTGCTCGATATTGCATATATTGGGCTTTTTTTTCGTTCTCTCTTCTATTAATTAGGCATTGACTATAGAGATAGCATTTAATAAATATTTGTAAGTGTTTTAGACTAAATTAAAGCAAATGTTCTAAAAGTATACCTTCTACATACGAGTATGTTAAACAATACCTAGTAAATGCATTGTTCATAAATGGTATTTCCAAAATTAATGAGTAAATTAGTGGTTCAAAAGAAACTCATTAAAAATACCCAAACAAATACCAGATGCATTGCCACAAAAAAGTGCAAATGGAGCACTAAAATCGGGTGCAATATTATTGGGGTGAATAATCTCATAATGAATGAGTAGGTAATTATTTATTATTTAAGTCAAAAATAATTCATCTTCTTTTGTGCATACACATTTCTACGTAACACGCTTCTTTGTATATTCATTTCATCGTATAGTTTTTTTCGCATGCGCATTACTAACGACGACTTTGGAAAAGAAAAACTTTATAAATCCCTAGAATATCAATTAAAAATTATCGATAATTATCCACTTTTTTTCAAAAAAATCGTATTTTTTCCGGCGAAAGATTCAGAATACGAAGAACTGAGTTACGAAGAAATAATTGTCTTCCATCAAAAATCAAAAATATATTAAATAAGGATGAATTACCTAATGTGATGATTTCTGTATGTGTTTTCTAGAGCATTGTATTGGTCCAAAATATTTAAATCCATATACAGTATAACTTCGGTAGTCCGGACACACGCTAAACCGATACTCCAGTAGTCCGGACATTCTTTCGGTTTTTTTGCCTCTGTAATTCGAACACTAACGTAAATATATTCTATGCATTTAACAAAAATAACCAAATTATGATGATTTAATTTCTAAACCGTTAATAATTTTTTTGCTAATGGACAAAATCATTAAGCCTCTTCTCTGATAATTTTTTTGGAATTTTTTTCACTAAGTGCTTTGATAGTAATTATTCAGCTTATAGTCCCAAGTATTAACCCTCTCTCCTAAATAGATTCTTGTTTTCATTTTTAGTTGATAATATTCCATAAAATAATTACCAACAATCGGGCATTGTGCAAAACTATGTCTGGATTAGTAACGTTTTACTGTAGTTGAAAAGATATCGAAAAAAGTATTGCTAAAGAAATAGTCTACTAAAGCTAAAGTATAAAAAGAATCGAGTAATTTAAGCCTGACGCACACTAAGGCGGTGGCGTTGGCGGTACAATATAACGCAGTAAAATGTATTTGGCACCGCATCCTAGAGCGGTATGACCGCCGCGGTAGTGCGGTCAGTGTGGCGTTCTATTTTGTGAACGTACCGCACTTGAATTTATTATTGATTTCCATGGAAACCGCAATGTCAGAAAAATTTAAAAATTATTTTACTAAAAAAAGGGAGTTATTATTCATTTTCATGGAAACAATGTTTACTATACCGCCACCGCTTTTAGTGTGCGTATATTACCACCATCGCTATACCGCCACCGCCTCAGTGTGCGTCAGGCTTTAAAGGTTTTACTTATTTGGTTGAGTACTAAAAATCGTAGAATTCCAATCTTATTTTATAAATAACAATACGTAACAATAACAAGCTGCTATTTTGGCATTTACATACGAGTACATTGAAATTGTCTTACTGTTTCAGTATTTTATTTAGTTTTATTGCTTTTCTACTAATTTTCATAAATATTTTCGTTTATTTTATCTTAATTTATTTACTATAATACAATGGAACATAAAACAAAGTAAATGGGATGTATCAATAACTAAAAATTTAAAAAAAAGCGCTCATAATTTAACATATGGTTGGATTTAGTGTAATTTAGCATGCGTATAAGTAAAAATATTTTATTGTATTATGGTGAATTGACTTTCAATATTTATATGTTCGTAAGGAAAGTTTTATTTTAATATTATGGTAAATATTTCATTTAATCATCAGGTGTAAAGAAAAAAAGTAATGCACATACCTACATGCAGTAATTTTACCGTCGAATGATCCATATTTTTTTTCATACACCTTGCTATGCCACACACTGTTGGTTAATTGGCATTACATAATAGATTCTGAAACCTTATAAAGGTCACTTGTATTTTACACATTTTATAGAGATGTAATTGAATGCCATAACGCAATAATGTTGCAGGTACATCAAGCTGTACGTACAGGGTAGCGCGGGCAAATCACTAAATAGCATTTTGAATTCACTGAAAAATACACAAAAACTTTCTGCATAAAAGAATTGTGAGAAAATTTCTATTTTCTTTGAAATAATTTTGTATGTCCGATTTATTATTAATTAATTATTTTATACACTTTAAAAGAGAACGTTTTTTTTTTTTTTCAATTTCATGTAAGAATTGAATGGGTGGTGCAGGGGTGGAGGGAAGGATATTGTCCATTTTTAATACCAAACGGTTCGTGTACATAAAAAAATCTACTGTAAACATATTGGATAGGATGCAATATCGTATCCAATTGTAATTTGTGATTTAATTATAGAGACGCCATTTTATAATTCAATTGTAATGCGTCATTTTATATTAAATAAATTGTAATTGTTTTATAATCGCCTCCTATGTATTCGAAATGTAAAATTCGAATTGTAGTAATTAGAAATGTCTTTTCGTCGATAAATTTTTTCAAAATTATAGATCCATTAAATGAAAGCCCGTGTGGCATACCACCGGTTGGAAAACACTGTTTTAGTGCTCATTTATGTTCATAGTTTTTTTTTTTTTTAAATCGGTAACCGACTAGATATTTTATGTTTTTCTTTTTATACGTTTGAACGTTATGTCTGATATCGACATGTATGTACATGCAGATAAATAATACATACGTAGTCATACATACACACATCGGTTTTACTTCAAAATTTAACTTAACTAATAGATTTTATCTTTATTTTTTTAATTAATTATTTTTCATTAATATTTATAGAGAGATGTTTGGAATTATTTAATTTAATTAGATATACATATTTGAATATTTTGAAAATCTCTCAGTTCTGTTCCAATGTGCATGCCGTCGATTGAATAAATAATTGAAATTAAGATCTCTGCAAATTAACTTGTTCATTGTTCCAAATTGTTGGATATAGTTTTACCCACTTCAATTTAATTAATCGATATGTTTGTACCTATATATTTATGTGAATGGCAGAAAAAATGGATGCTAAACAGCTGAACAATTTTGATAACGAACCCGTCCAACCTGTTGTGTGATAATAAATGAAAAATATTGTGACAGTGTTATATTTATTGATTTAGTTTTAAAACCATTTCCTAGTTATACCATATAATCATGAAGGGAAGGATTATAATAATAAAACAGATTTTAATGTATATTTTTTTATTTTTTTTAAACTTTCCTAACTATATACACAATAACGTTAACAATTTTAAATTTATATTTACATAATATTATTAAAAAAAAAAAAAACTTAAATACATTTTGTAACATTTTTTTTTGATAAACGAACAAATGGCGCCCAACATAAATAAATATCTACCCCCATATATGGCTATAAGGTATAACATACATTTTAACATAGACAAATGTGATAAGTTGAGTTGAGTTTCTCATAAAATATTTGAAAATGTCTGATTTTTGAAAAAAATTTCATAATTTCTGCTAATGCTTTGGGAATCACGGTTGCCATAATTGAGATTTGCCAAATCCAGTGGGCGACGCGTAGAATTTAATGATCCAACACAGCGTTTGGTCATAATAATTTTAAAAAAAAATCCCGTTTTAAGCGATTTGAATTTCGAACTTTCTTATTCTCAAAGAATTAGCAACATTTTTGGTGAAATAAAATTTTTCCATAAAATTAACGCTTGAAGGTCCATGCATTTTTTTTAACACAAAATCGTTAATAAATTTCAAGATATAATAATTTCTCAATTTTTAGTTCCCAGGAGAATGTCAACAAAATATTGTGACATTCTAATTAGCAATTTTTATTTGTGGAATTATAGTTAGGATTCAACTCTTCGTATAAGTTTTCCCATTGAATTAGTGTTCGGAAACTGGCCACAAAAATAGAATGAGAAATTTTACTATATTATATTGACGCTATCATAAGTTCATGAATATAAATTTAAAATTTTGTATATTAATATATGAATAAATTGAATATAACTTATTATGACTATTGTACAAATAAAATAAATGTTTATATTTATTTTCGACATCTTGCACTGACCACTTTATATACTTTAATTAAAAAAAAAAAAAAAAGATCTTAAAAAATGTATTGGTGTGTTCAATTATTTGATATTATTACTACTACTACATATACCTACTACATTATTATTATTTACTAAATATAAACTTGTCGTTATGTGGACACACCATTATAATAATAATTGGTAATATATTTGAATTAGGTGATTAAAAAAAAAAAAGTCTGTTGTTTGCATACTGAGTCTGTGGGTGTATGGATGTTTATGCATGTGTGTTTGTTGGTGTACTCGTATTTTTTATTTGGTTAATGATTAAATGAAAAATGTCTATTGCAGTAAATGTTGAGTTAAATTTTGTCACTTTTTTTTTTTTTAATTTTTTTCAATTTTAATTATCAAAAGAGAAACCTACAATCGATTGTATTTTGGATAGGTGTTGTTCAATTACACAAAAAATTCCTTGAACAATTTTTTCCACAAAATAACACCTGAAGTTAACCATCAATAAGCAACTGGTATATATAGGGATTTATTTAGTAATCCAACAAAACGTATATAGGCGTACAGAGGGGTTATTATACGAGTATTATTGAAGAAAAAAAATGCCAATTCAAAATAAAATTTTCACAAACTAATCAAATTGGACTTAAACCATGCGTCGGACACGCCTCGAAAACTCCCGAGTTCAGCCTGAGAGGCTCACTTTCCAAAAAAATGTCTAAGCAATTTGGCCGTATTTAAAGAAATATTTTCAAAAACCCATTTTTTATTTTAAAACGACCCAAAAACAAATGAGGAAAAAAACAAAACGCATGTGTGTCTGTTAGCTGCTGTGCCTGTTAGATCGGCCGTGACCGACGCAGAGTTAATAACTCAAGTTTTTTTTTTCTTAAATTGAACGATTGTCTTTCCATATTGAGCTTAAGATGATGAAAATTGACTAAGTTTGGCAGAAGTTATAAACATTTCAGTGATGGAACATTTTCAAATTGCTACAACTTAGGCAACTAGGTACATTTTCGGACTTTTTTCATAATATTAACCCCTCTATACGCCCCAAATACATTGGGACTATACTAAATAGATCACGCTGTATATAAAATTGGAAAAATCCAAAACTTTTGTTCAATCACGTACTGACGTACCCAAGATTAATGAAAAAGTGACAAAATAAGTATATTGTAGTATATAGGTAAAACATATTATTGACTCATTTACATATTTTATACATACTCAACAATTAAAAATCTATACCTACATAACACTATTTTGAGTATTTCTCTATTATTCTACTATATATTACTAGTGCCATTCGTTTAGAATAGATGGGTGTATTAAACTTTGGCTGCTAGCACTGGGTATATAGATTCTTATCCCATATTTCTTCAATTAAAAAAAAAAAAAAAAACAAACAAAAAGGTGCCGTCAAGGTTTGACTTTGTATCTTAAATTAAACGATAGGCACTAATATAATTTTTAATTTAAATAAATCTATATTTCTATGTATGTAGATGCCGCAGCAATCATTTGCATTTCGATTTAATGGGTATTGCACACTTTTGAACATTTTATTATTATTGTGAGCAAAACTTTACTTTAATTTTATTGTCTCCCGAATATGGTATCCTCTTCTCTAATATTAAATTAATTTAAAAATGACTATAATTTTCGGATTAACATAAAATCTAATTTTTCGGATCCTTATTGTAATCAACATAAACTCGTACAACTTCACCTGAGTACTTTCGTTGTGATGGCATAAAATAAAAATCAGGCGTATCAATACCGGCTGCCGTATTTGAATGGGTTGATGGATGTGAACTTCTATTTCGTCTATCTTGCGTATAGTAACCGGGTGGTTTTTGTTGCATTTGCTGTTGCTGTACAACCGATCTTGGCAATGAATACGTTCGATCTGTGTACGATGTTCTCGGTATATGTTCACCATTATGATGATATCCACGTCCATTTTCACCGCCGTTTTGGTAACGTTGTTCACCGTTTTCGTGTCGTCCATTTCGTCCATCATTATTATAATATTGAGTTTTTGCCGCCGGTGAATGTGACATTTGAAGTGTTTGTTGGCTGCCCGAACTGCGGCTACGTTTTTGTTTCTCTTCTGTTTCGCCAAATGTATCAAATGCATAGTTAGTATTTGATGAATAATCTTTCCATGCAGAATTTGGAATTAGCTGATCCTAGAAAAAGGAAAAAAAAAAACTTTATTTAATTGAAAGTGAATTGCAATTGAAAACCTAAAAATAATGTAGCGCATCATAATACGAAATATCTTAAAGTAGTCAATTTAAATTCAAACACAACCTTGTTTCCAAAAATCTTACTACACCAAATTTGGTCAATTTTCAAAATCTAACATTTTTTCAATTGTGCTGTTTTTAATTTAACATTAATTTTAGTGCTTCTTTTTCTTTTGTCTCCAAAGTTTTTGTCGCATCAAATTTGAATTATCAAACAACATATAAATTCATAATTAGTAATGACGCTATATAAATGGTGTGCTTAAGATTTAAAGACTAAACCGACGACCCCACGAACAAGCGAACAAAAAAATGATTAAACAATTTCTGGAAACATTGGCTGACTTAAAATTAAAAAAAATTCACAAAAAATATTTAAAAACAAAAGCAATTACCAAAAGTCAAAAATAATATTCCATTTGGCACATCCAAGAGATTAAAAAACAGCAAAAGTAAAAAAATAAAGTAAAAATAAAAAACAAAAAAATAAATAAAAACACAAAAAAAACTACTACAAGTTGCTCGATGGTTGTTGATACATTCTATACTGCATTGGTAGTACATAAACCAGCTAGAATAATAGTATCCATAGATAGTTACACCCTTTTCTACGATATTTAATGAAAATTAAATCATTGCCAATTACCTTTTGATTTCTACGACCCTTTGATGTTTTGTATATTGTACAGGCGGCCTGTAGAACAGCAACCAATATTAGTGCCGCAATTATACCTAAAACTGTGTACAGACGAACTTCAGACAATTGGAAAAATGATTTATTTGCACTATCCTCATTGGCGTCATTGGCCGTATCTAAAAAAAATTAATTATTTTCAAATTTAAGAATTTAATAAATTCTCTAACATTCAAGCGCTTCGAAATCTAAATAATTTGGATCGACCGAAAGGGAACCGATTTTTCCGGATACCAAACTATCCTTAAGCGCTCGCTTTACAATGTTCTCCTCTTGTGCGTCCGATTCGATAGGCTCAGATATATTGGTATCGATAGTGGGATTTATTGATCGTTCTTTTTCATATGTTGCTTTATCAAAAAGTATATTCATTTTGGCGATGACTGTGTCCGCATCCCTTTATTAAAAGAAGAAGAAAATAATTAAACCATCTATGTAGTAAAACACCACACCCAATACTCACTTTTCAAAATTAAGAAAGTCTGTCTTATAGTACCCCGGAATATTACTAAGAACTCCATTTATTGAATCGGTTATTTGATTGGACAAATCATTAAATTCCGTTGTTCCCTTTGTTGGCGTTTCGAATGATTCAGCAAGATTCATCAATTTCATACCGACAGCATATACCAAACGATTCGGTGCTGGTGTCGTTAATTCAGTTGCCAAATTTTCCAATTCTTTGCCACAGGATTTAATGCAAATTCTCGTTTCGGTAACAATCGGCGTTTGTTCGTGTTTTCTCGTTTTCTTGTTGACTGCATTGAATGCACCGCCATAAATCGGGAACATCAAAAACAGACAATGATCGTCGGTAAATGAAAGATCTTGGACATCATTCGATATTCGTTTTCTGGTAAATTCTAAAATGGTGACGCCATTTCTTATGCTACCAGATGCATTGTAGATATCCTGTTTGTCGTCCAATTTCGGTGGCGAATAGCCATTTATCCAGGTGTCCATCAAAAATGGTCGTCCATTTTTATCCACCCATCCAACAATCGCATCGGTTTGTGACATTTTTTCATCATTGCTGAATCCGATGCCAGTCCACGTATTTACATTCGTTGTTTGTATATTAAATCGCATTTCATCACCTTTGCCAACAGTCCTCCATGACGCATAGTACTCACAGTTAAACATTTCCGGTGAACAATCACGTGGATGACGCCAATATCCCGAACAATCATTGTCTAATTGATGACTCAGTTTCGTATCGTTGTTCAGTGATGATGGTTTTTCTTCTTCGAGGAAATTTATTTGCGCAACGCCACGTTGCATTCTTTGACCATGATATTTCAGTTCATCTGGTTGATAAAAGTCCTTTACCGATGCCGTTTCTTTTTCCAAACCAGACAATGGAAAATGAACATATTTTCCAGGCTCCTGACCACGTGCCCATATTACATGCATTAAATCATTTTCGATACTGTGATCGGTCGGTTCATTCGATTCTAGTTTTCGTCTAAATACTATTGTTGTGACGCCATCGTTTTCAAAACCTGCAGACGCTGTTAGATCTGATTTACCACCCCAGAATGTGTCAGTTCGAGGCGTTGACCTAAAATCATAATTTAATATATAGTGGGGAAAACGTAAGGTCAAGTAAATGTCTTTATGTACCTGTCTCGTGTATAGTAATCCATAACCCTGCTTGCTGTTCCTCTTGCCGAACCAATAACAATATCTGTACAATCCATAGGACTGAAATCATGTTTTGGTGCGTATGGAAATTGATTATTATCTGATCCTAAAATAATGAAATTTAAAATTTGTTTTCAAATAGCCCACACTCTGGGTATCATCCGCCAGACAAAGCAAAATATTAGTAATAAAGTACGAAGTACGAAATTATATGTGATTTGGTTCTACTCAAAATTCAAACAATAAGAATTTGTGCAGTGTCAATGGAAAATTTAATTTCCATTAATCTTTCCCAAATAAATTTTATTCTCTATGTGTTAATCCCAACAAATATTATCTACAATCAATATTTACAGTATTACCTTTCGAACTATTAGTCTTTGTGCTGTTTGTAGGCTGTATTTTAATCGGTTCTGGTTCTGATTTTGGACCCGACTTTGGTTCAGGTTCAGACTTTGGCTCTGATTCTGATTTCGGTTCTGGTGTTGTATTTGGTTCTGTTGTTGGTTCAGGTTCTGATTTTGGTTCGGGTTCTGATTTTGGCTCGGGTTTTGTTTTTGGTTCTGGTTCACTTTTCGATTCTGGTTCTGATTTCGGTTCAGGTTCTGACTTGGGTTCAGTTTCTGACTTGGGTTCAGGTTCCGACTTGGGTTCAGGTTTCGATTTTGGTTCTGGTTCCGATTTTGATTCAGGTTCAGATTTTGATTCTGGCTCCGATTTTGGCTCTGGTTCTGATTTTGGCTCTGGTTCTGATTTTGGTTCAGGTTCCGATTTTGGTTCTGATTTGGGTTCAGGTTCCGATTTTGGTTCTGGTTCTGATTTTGGTTCAGGTTCCGATTTTGGTTCGGGTTCTGATTTTGGTTCAGGTTCGGATTTTGGTTCAGGTTCAGATTTTGGCTCTGATTTTGATTTTGATTCAGGTTCTGATTTCGGTTCCGCTGTAGATTCTGGCTCAGCAGTTGGTTCTGGTTCTGTTTTTATTTCAGGTTCATTTGTTGATTCTGCTTTACGTTGTGTAACACCTAATAAATTCTAAATTAGTGTATTGTGCATATATGTGAAATTTACGTAGAGATTCTTGTGAATTCTACTGTGCAAATACAATTTATCTAGTAACTTTTACTCTACTCTACAAATGTAACTTAACGGACGGTTTTGTTTTTTCTCTATTTTAATCGGTTTTCGGGTATTTTTTGTTTGTTGTAGTTTTATTAAAAAATTTTGAAAAATTATTTATTTACAAGTCTAGTATTCGTAATGTAAATCTACATGGCCCGTCCGTTAAGTGTTAATATACTCTACGCTCTACCTAATAGATCTTAAACATATTTATCATATTAAAAAATGGGTATAATTACTTTCTGTTGTTATATCTCGACGTCTACGTCCACTTTTAGCGCTAACTCTATACGAGACACTTGTTGCAACAGTTAAACCACTATTTGTGGTAGTGTCATCTGCCACTCTTTTAGTTTTAGTTGATATCAGCGGCTTTGGTTCTGATTTCGGCTCTGGCTCTGATTTCGGTTCTGGCTCTGATGATGGTTCTGCCGTTGATTTCGGTTCTGCTGATGGTTCAGGTTCCGCCTCAGTTGATGATTTCGGTTCAGGTTCAGATATAGGTTCTGGTTCAACAAGTACATCCGCTACAGTATATTCTCGAATAACGGGAAAATTTCTACATGTTGAATTTAATTGTCGTGGTCTCCATCCTAAGCCAACCCATGAAGTTCCATTTACAATCATGACTACCTCTAACTCTTTTTGCTCTTTTAATACTCTCCAATGAATTTTGTAGTCGGGCGATAATTCCTTGGATGCATATAGAGATAAATCAATATCCATAGATTTGATTGGTGACTCTAAAAAAGTTGTTAACTAAATTAATATTGGTGTTCTATAAACAATTTTTAAAATACTAACTTTTCATGCAACCAGGACCAAACCAACCATGATTGCAATAGCACTGTCGCCTTGGCAATGATGTTCCTTGCAAATCAATGCACTTTCCTTGAGTACCACAGTCAATATCCAAAGAACATTCATCCCAATATTGACACCGTGAACCATAAAAGTTTTTATCACACTTGCATCGGCTGCCAAAGTATTTTCCATGACCAGAACATGTCTCTCTAAATTCTTTTCCTATGGATAAAAGTTGAGAGATTAACTATTTCCATGAATAATTTCATTCAATTGAATTACGTTGTTTGATGTCAATATCTGCACATGACCAAAATCTGTACGCACTTGACCATTCATCGGCTTGTCGTTGTAGTCTTAAAGTGCAATTTTCACAAGTAAATTCCTCTGGTAGTCGAACGGGAAATTCTTGTGCCCTAATCAAAAATTAAAATTTAAGAAAATGCTAAATAACCCGTACTCTGTTAATTTTGTTTTCAACTATATTTTGGTTCTGATTTCGTTTATTTTTCAGGCTGTTTCAATGGAAAATAATCGACATATACTCAGAACCAATAAATAATTATTAGTTAATAAAAAAAAAAAAAAAAATTAATCAACTTACGTTGCATCACTTCGAACAAAATCCGTTCCACCAACAGATGGTGTCAAATCTAAAACTGGTCTTTCTAAGTAATCTAGGAGTTGCAGCCGAAATCCACCCTAAAAAAGTATAAGAATAGCAGTTTGTGAATTATTGATTTTTTTTTTTAAATTAATTTTTACATATTAACTGTATGTATAGGATTACTTAGGGGGGTTCTCAAGAATTTCCCTATTTTACGTGAGAATTTTTGATAATTAATAATTTTATTTTCAAAAATAATACTAGCTTCGTTTCATTTTTAGAACGAAAATATAATATCAAAAGGTGTGCCAAAGCTGGTCAACAAGTGAACAAGTTAGAGGAATTGACTAAGTTAGACGGAATTTTGTGAACATTTTACCTTGAAGTACTAAGTTCAGTGTCCATATACTATACATTCAGTATACCCACCCACCCTATTCCTATTTAATTTATATAGATTATCTAGAAGTATACATAAAATGTCCATAAATCTAGTATTAAAAGAGAAAATATTGAGAATATTGTCACCACGAGAATAATCTCTCGGATTAAGAGTTACTGCGATATACAAATAATATATGCATAGACATAAATATCTTGTAAGAAGAATTGTGACCTATGTAGGTACATAATTTCAGCAAGAGTATATTACGCAATACTTAGAGAATGTTTTACACTATCTGATAAGTTTTGTGAGTCAGTTTTGCATTGAACAAAAGATAATGTGCAAGGTATATTTACTTTAATAGATAAAATGTCGGTTCTACAAAACCCAGGAAATGTTCCATCATTTGTAAAAAAAAATCTTTTGATAAATGGTTTTTTTTTTGTTTTTACAATTTTCAAGTATCGACAGGCTATATAAAATCATCAATCATTCTAATTTCCAATAAATAATGTAAAAGTGATGGCAAAAATGGAAGTGATAAATTTTATTGCTGCAATAACATTTCTATGGATCGGATACTTAACCGGCGAGACAGGAGCATGTTTGTATAGTGTTAACGTAAAGACTATAAGGATATTAATGGTTTTTTTTTTAAATTTATAGTAACCTGTTTTCAATGTGAAGGACAAGCATGTCTCAGGACATCTCAAGAAAATTTAACAAAATACTGCCCTAATACAGTTGATAGTTGTGTAGGAATATTTAAAGGATGTACGATATTATACTCTATCCACAATTTGGTTAGAAAATTATCTTTACGTGTGATTTAATTTTTAGTTACTCCAATAATGAAAGGTTGTTATTCGGAATTATCTGAAGAGCAAAAATTAGTATGTGACTCAGTCGATGATACGGCATGCTACAAGTGTAGCGAAACAAATTGTAATAATTTGGGACGAGTATATCACCAATGTGTTCAGTGTTCATCATCAACAGATCGGAATTGTTTGGATAATCCCCAATCGAAAATTAGTCGTTGTAAAGCTCCTATGACAGATAATATATTCTGTTATGTGAACTTTGTAAGTATCACATATATATGTACAAATCAAATCAAAATGATTTTTTATAACGTTTCCAGAATGGTAATGTTACAAACCGAGGATGCATAAATTCAAATCGAGAATTTCTAAATTGTGCCAATCAACCGGAAACTTGCTCTCAATGTCCGGTCACAAAAGACGGTCCATGTAATACTAAAGAGTTTCCAACAAATCGGCGAAAATGTTTTTCTTGCAATGGTGATGTGAATTCATGTTATCAAAATGTTACCACTTCTGGTACCGGTGTTATATCCAAATATTGTCAATTTCCTGCTGATGATTGCATTACAATAAATAATAAAGGTGTTTATAAGAAATCGTGTATGGGCGATGTAACACTTAAGGAGGCCGAATATTGTGAGAACAATAAAAATAGCTGCACAACATGCACGACAGATAATTGCAATTTATCTCTACCGCCAGCACCTTCGAGTGGTATTTACAATGGTTCCAGTATATCATTAGTATTATTTGTTGTAACTTTTGTGTCATTTCTGTATCGATAAGTATATTTTGTAGTAAGTAATATAATAGCTTTAGTAGATATTTATGCATTACTATACATACATAAGTAGTAACTACAAGTGCATACGTACTTGTACATGTCGCAATTAATAGGAAATTATTTTTTTGTACTTAACTAACAATAAGCAATACATTTTTTAGGTGAAAACTGATTTTAATTTAACATTTTACCTGTGCTGTTCAAAAATTTCAAAAACGGACATTTTTTTATTTCGTAGAATAAAAAAGCGTACAGAACCTAGTTAAGACGGAAGACGGAAACGGAAATTTTTTTGTTTTTTGTAGAATAAAAAGCGGGCGACACCTGGTTAAGACGGAAAATCACCTGAAGATGGGAACGGACATTTTGTTAACATAATATATGTAAAGCTTGCGTAACCTGACTAAGAAGACGAACCGAACAACTATTTGAATATTTCCATTTTCAACAGACTGTACACGTACAGTAGACCTGTTAAAAAAAAAGGAATTGAGATTCCCCTTTTTTAAATCTTTTATTTTAACTTCACTTTTGTGTGTATGCAAATCTTGCGACGGTGATTAACCCACTTCTCATCATCTAATCAAGATGAAACTTGGCACATAGACTCATTGCCGGTTATTTCAATACATTTGGATTAAAAAAAAATCCAAAGAAATCAATTTAAGATTTTGGCCCATCTTGATAAAAAAAACCTAGTAATTCCAATCATAAAACTTAACTGATTTTGATAACCTGTGACTTGTTTTCAAAGTAAATAAATTGGAAGAAATATTTTAGAATTGCTTATTGACTTGTTTGCTTTAAATTTACAGTACCGTACAGAAAATGAGGTCAAACTATTAATTTTTAATTGTTGTCTAATTTCCTTATAAGTACTTTTTGATTTTGTATTTTAATGGATGTTTCCACTGATGATGACTGAAAACAAAAAAAATGAAAAAAAAAACCTCAATGTTTTGCATGCACATCAGTACTATGTTGATTTTTTTTAGCAAAAACTTAAATCATTTGATTTAAATCAATGCAAAATATAATTTTTTCAGATTAAATAACGTGAGATAACGATAATAATACCTATTCATTAAACCTACATTAAATTTACAATTATCAGATTAAATGCACTTAAAAAATAGACAACAAAGCGCAATACTACAATAATACTTAGTTTCCTATTCAGATATACTAATCAGTTTCCTATTCTGATATATCTACTAGGTAAATCTATAATGTCGATTAATCGAAACAAAATATGTAGATAAATTCTATCCAATACAGAAAAATATAATTTACAATCGATACTTACATTAAACTTTTTAATGGAGTATTGTTTTTTTATCAAGAAATGCTCTCAAGAATATTTAGTTATGCGTTCATTATATATGTATGTATTTATGATAATTTTCATTGGCACTATGTTTTTATGCTGATTGCTCACCTATTTATTTTTATGAATTTTTGAAAAATTGTAATTGGGTACACATTTAATTAATTATTTGCTAACTTAAGAACCATTTACATTTTAGTACATTGTTTATTTCGATATTAACAAAGGGTGACGGACGCGTGTGTTGGATATCTACTATTTAAAATTTCCTTCTATATCACTATTTTAAAATACTTGATTGATTAAATGTTCAATTAGATTTGTTATCAATATACAATATATTTATAATAAGTACTTGAAGATGACTTTATATATAAATCGATTGATATTAACAAATTTCAATAGTTATCTATCTATATTTGCGTGAATACAAAGGAGAAAATATGTTGAGAAAAGTTCGGTGTAAGTTTTTCTTTAAAATATTGATTTGGTTATTTTTATTAAATTGTGTACATTCGAAAAGTATAATTAGTGATGTGATAAATAATCGAAAAACATTGAGTGATGATGATGATTCAAAAAAATTAGTGGAAAATATATTTGTGCCCTTTTCATCATCAAATGTGACGCATACAATAAATAATGCAATTAAGGGTAAAGAAAGAATTGAATTTTTAATGAAGCAGCACGAATCCACACCAAAAACGTTATTAGATGATACAGAATCAACAACAATACCATCATCCAGCTCTACAACCCCGCCAACAACAGAAGAATCAACATTCCCCCCAACGTCTACTACCACACCATCATCGTCTATAACGCCGCCAACAACAGTAGAATCAACATTTCCCCCATCTACTACAACACCATCAACGTCTACAACCCCGCCAACAACAGTAGAATCGACATTCCCCCCAACGTCTACTACCACACCATCAACGTCTATAACCCCGCCAACAACAGTAGAATCGACATTCCCCCCAACGTCTACTACAACACCATCAACGTCTACAACCCCGCCAACAACAGTAGACTCGACATTCCCTCCAACGTCTACTACAACACCATCAACGTCTACAACCCCGCCAACAACAGTAGAATCGACATTTCCCCCAACGTCTACTACAACACCATCATCGTCTATAACCCCGCCAACAACAGTAGAATCAACATTCCCCCCAACGTCTACTACAATCTCTTCAACTACCACTACTACAACACCATCAACGCCTACAACCTCGTCAACAACATCAATCTCTTCAAGTTTCTCTACTACAATAGAATCGACTTCAGATATAACAACACAAACGCCATCTGTGAATACCACAATTGAAACTTCAACAACTCCAAGTGGTGCTACCAATCTATTTATTAGAAGGACAATATTTTATGTTGTGTTCGTATTTATTTGTATTAGTTGGAATTTTGTTGGATAATAATAAAAAAAGAATTTGTTGGTCTGTTATTGTTATTTGTTTTTATACCCGTATGATGTTAATCAAGGGTATTATAACTTTGGTACGGAGTTTGTAACGCCCCTTAATACTC
>JANSTT010021971.1:0-43363 GCA_026745375.1 Platyura marginata | reverse complement strand
GACGGACAGACGGACAGACGGACAGACGGACAGACGGACAGACGGACAGACGGACAGACGGACAGACGGACAGACGAACAGACGGACAGACGGACAGACGGACATGCAAATATTCGACTTAGAATTTCACGAGAAAGACAAATTTACGATGAGTATTAAGGGGCGTTACAAACTTCGTACCAAAGTTATAATACCCTTTGATTAACATCATATGGGTATACAAATAGGGGGTGCGATTTAAGAGATAATATAAATTTTTTTTTAATGAATGTATGACTAGCTCTAGGGTCTACACCGCACTGAGTTTTTAGGACCAAATCTATAATATATTCAATCGTTACAATGGAAATTGAAAATGGGGTTGCATTTAAACGGAATATGTAGATTTTGAGGTTAAGTTTAGCCCGAATATTTATTTCATGTTAATTTCCCGCACTAACTATGCATTCGCTGTGTTTAAAATATAATTAAATAGCAATATTGTAGTGTAATGTATAGTAGTGGTAGTAAAATATGTATATATGTATGTATATGTATGTATGCATGTATGTTAGACAGAGGCATTTTAATATGTTTATAAACAAACCACGTCTGAAATATATTTTATGTACAACAAGCGACAATTGTGTTATGTTTTAATTAAAACTCCACTGGAGAAAATAAACGTTAAACATGTGCTTCTGAATTTATATATATACATATATGGGTGCCTTCCTTCTCATCCCCTTCCTAACATCCCCTAGCCTATAGCAGTTGTTGTTTAGCAAACACACACACACACACACTGTGCTTTCTGCGTGCTTGGTCAGCAAAGTCTTGTTTTCAACTTCATATAATTTATCATTATGGAAGTTCAGTTAATTTTATATGAGGAATTTATGTTGGGGTTATGTGAATATATAGGTCGAAAGCTATGTATGTATATGTTAGCAAGCATATTTATTTCTCTCGTCTATAGCAGTTAGTAAGTGGTGGTAGTGATGGTCTTTAATGATGGTTTAAAATTGAGACCATTTTGTCTATAGCATCTGTCAAAAAGTAAACAAACCCCCCGTATAAGGAGACCGTAGCAGCTTTTCGGTTTTCTTGTTTGATAGCAAAAGATTAATTGTGAAGATCTCTGGTAAGCAGATAGACAATGGTTCGCCAGAAGATTTACGTTTTGTTTGAATGAGCAGAAAATGAATTTAAATTAATTTTGCCATCTTAAGCAAATATCCATCATAAGCCTCTTCCCGTAATATCGTATTGCTACTTCCCCCCCTCCTTTTTCTATCAACAAGCAGGCGGTGTTGTTGAGTGAATCAAATTTGATCAACATATTGAAATTATTATATGAAATGAGAAAGTAAAGAAATGTTTTAAAAACTAGTTACCGGATATGCTTACAGTGGCGGCTCGTGAGAAATATTGATCATGGCACTATTTTTAAAAAAAAACTTACGTCATTTTGATGTACACAATTTAAAACTTTTTTTATACTAAAAATACGGTGTGGAAAATTTGTATTTTCATATTATTTTCAATTTGAAGCATTTTTTTTGGAAAATAAAATTTTTGAAAAATGTTAACCCTTTAAGGTCCATACATTTGGAACATGAATGAGTTGACTAAAAAAAAAAAAATAAAAATACAACTAAATTTATTCTTTATGTTTTTGGTCCATTAATATTATTCTTTAAAGTTAACCCTTTAAAGGCGTCTAAATAGTACCTAAGGGTTAACATTTTCCAAAAATGAAAAATTTTACGCAAGTATGTATTTACAATTAAATTCTGAGAATGGTGAGTAGCTTTTTGAAAATTCTTCATTAACCCTTTGATGTTCAAAATGAATAGACCTTGAAGGGTTACCTTTTTCCAAAAAATTTATTTGGCAAAAATGCTGGAAATTGAAAATACAATAAAAATGGAAATTTTCAAAATTATAACGTCAACATTAAGAATGTTTCTAATTTATTTTTGTCACCTTTAAAAGAAAAACGGTCACGCACCCCCCCAAATTGTTATTTTTTTCATTTTCTTCAAAATTAAAATTTTTTTAAAAAAAAAACATTTTATTTACTTGAACGCATTTTATCAATACAGGGTTCAGTCGCGGTTCTCTATAATTACCCGGTACCGATTCTGCATACTTTTCACCAAATTTCGCGGGAGCTTCGCAGGATGTGTGTCACGGGTTCGAACAACGAATTTTGTTTTTTTAATATTTATCGAAGCACGCCTTTTAGTGTTAAAAACCGAAAAAGAAGTGAATACATTATTTGTTCGTGAAATTTAGTAAAATAGTGTTGCCAGATAGTAGAAAATAACCCAAATTACTAGATTTTATAAGAAAAAAACCATTTTTTGGAAAAATTGATGTTAGGACCTTTTGTCAAATATCCATCATTCACAGGGGTAGATAAAGTGATTTTCTTTTTAGAGCGTCGTAGACGAATAAGGGATAAACACCAAAAAAAAAGGCCATTTTTTCCCCTTCATATTTTAGTGCAATTATGGCGGTCACGCTCTTTTTAATTTGACTGTAAGTTTTTTTCTTTTCTTTTTTGGAAAATATCCTAATAAATCTCATCGGACACCATTCAACCAATCTGCCTGCAGTCACAAAATCAGTTCAATCAATTTGAAACAAATGTCAATGAAAAAGTAGAAAAGATATATATGGGGCCATATTGTTTGGCTAGCATCTAATAAATAATTGATAATTTACTCCTCTATTCTCAATTATGCAATAAACTTTTTGTTTAATTTAAAATTACCCAAAACAAAAGTACACTTAAAAGCCTCTATTAAATAGCCATTACAGTACAATGACGCTTTTAGATACTTTAGCGTGTACCTCTATGTGTATAATAGGTAATTACAAATTCATTTCATCGCATATCACCAATAATAATAATAAATCATTAGCGAAAGTATATTATTAAATACTCGAACAGTATATGGGGAGGGCATTCATTAAAGGAACAAAAGGATTACGTACCCATTGTCCATTAAATAATATTTCACCAAAAAATAGGTATTTTGTAATTAAAACCTGCCAATGTAATTCAATAAATTGATTAATGCTGCCCTGAAAGCTTTTTCCAATATATACATATGTATATGTATGTATGGATGTAGTATTACTGCCTATACATCGTACATCGTACATGTGTCGTACATGTATAGATATGTATGTATATGTATGTATAGTATATGTTGTATGATTGTTATGTGGTGGTATGGATGAGTTAGTATTTATGATTGGAATAGAGAGGTATGTGAATTTGTTGGAAAAAGGATGATTTTGTGGAAATATATATTGTTTTTGGTTTTCATCGAAATGAACATTAAATAACCAGGTTTATGTATAGTTTACACCCCCTACCCCCTCCCCGCCCCCTCCAACCAACCATATACAGTAGACTCTCGGTTGTATTCACCAATCAAATGTATTTTCTTATTTTCCATAGGTTGCTGTGGTTCATATCCGGCTCGAAGGACCATGAAAAGGTGTACAAATAATAAGATAATTGCAATCCTTAAAATAATTGTAAACCAAATCAAAACGCTTGACGTATGGCAGATAGATAATGACTGATTTGATGAGAGAACGAACCATCGTATAATGGTTTGATGGATTTGGTTATTGTAGGATTACGGCTGGTGCAGGATTGTAATGAGAGATGGAAAGTTTACATTTATGTAGGTGGCAGCGACACAGAGCCATAAATAGAACTGAGAGTAAAAAAAAACAGGGAGGGATTTAGAAGATCATCAATTTTCAGCATACAGGGAATATGGAATGTATTTGTTGAACTGCCGCCAGTAAAACTCCAGCCAGTAAGACTCCTCCGATGAGCTGGTCAGTGGATATGGACTGGTGAATTAAACACGGAACCAGGCGTAGAAACAGATCTAGAGTAATATAGACCACGATTCTGGTGAGATGGAGAGTCTATTAATGAAAAATTGGGATACCAAACTGGAGAATGCAGGCATTGCAATTCGCGACTATTACAGGAGGCCAAGACTACTTGCCTGTTACTCACGAAAACAAGAGCTGACCGTTTAAAAACTCACCATAAAATGCCAAAATACAATGCAATTTCTTACTTTGCGACATAGAAATAGAATTCTTAGAAAAAACTAAACACATGACGTCATGAAGCAGAGCAACCCTAACATTTTTGGTGATTTTTATAATAAATGTTAATTATAATGAAAAACAATAATAATTAATTGATATACCGAGACGGTCCTGGATTTCCAAATGTATTTTATACTGTCGCGCATATGTGTGTGTTGTAAATATAACCGAGTGAATATTTTTGGCTATTAAATATAACTGAGACTAAAGTATCAAAATCCGTTTGATGTAAATATAACTGAGAGAAAACTTTTAGCTAGTAAATATAACTGAGAGTAAAATATCAAAATTGGCTTGGTGTAAATATTGGCTTGGAGTAAAAAATTGGTTGATACTAAATTTTTGGTGTAAATATATCCGAGAGTAAATATAACTAAGTGTAAATATAACCGAGAGTCTACTGTATATACATAAACGAGAGTGGTTATCAATAGCCGAGCCATCCATACATATATGTATCCTACATATAACATAAAATAGGTATGAACCTAACGTATAGTGTAGATAGGGTATAGTTAGGTACCTACTAAGTAAATCCTTTTTTTACATAGCCCAACGAAAAATATTGCATGCAATTTGTCTGACTAGCGTGGTGCATAAATTTGATTTAAAATCTTTTTTTGATGTTGTATTTTCTTCTATTTTTTGTGAGTGTGTATGTGTCTGTGTGTAAAGAACTTAAAAAAAATAAAAAATAAAAACATCAATTTGCATACTTTCATGGTCATTGGCTAAAGGTTGCCCTCATTCCCTGGTTTTTATAAAAATGTCCTGAAAGGTTTTTCTTTAAAATGAAAATGTTAAAAAAAGGCATTTAAGTGGCCGATGTTTGATCTGATTGCGGATAGTTCGAATTCCACTTTAGTTCCCCTACCCCTATAAATACACATGTGCGAAGATACTTAGAGTAAATAATATATAAGGAGGTAACCTATCGCACAAAAAGTATGATTCAGCAATGGCGTCCAGAGGCAGGACAACATTTGAAATGAGTGAGTACCAAAATATTTAAAGAGACGCCATTTTTATATAATTTGGGAAAAATTATCTCAAAGAGTGAAATTCGTCGGTTTGCAATACTAATAATAATGGCGAATTTTTCATTCTCTTACACTGCTAGACCCGACATTGTGTGCGTATTTTATTTCATGGAAGATTAGCGGTATAATCAGTCCTGTATTCTATTGTCTAAGGCGAAGAATGATATAATGTATAAGTATTACAAATAAATCATGTGGGATCAGTAAAAAAGAATACTTATCGGTCATCTTACTGGCTAAACTCAAGTCTCCGACAAAGACTGCCAACTAATAAACACTGAACAATGAATTTGATCAAATTCTGAACTACCTCAGGGTAGCGGCGATTCGGACCTCTATTAACATAAATAACATTGATGATACCGGGAAATGGCTTCAATTTATTGGTTTTGAAAGAATTTTAAAAACGAATATAAGTAGCAAGAAACACGGATATGGAATCATTCAGGAAATGAAGGATTATTGAAGATTTAGAATGTTGACTTAAAATGGAAGATGAAAAGCGCAAAAATGTTCCATTTACCTAAATATATTTGAATGTACCTGAAGCCTGAAGAATACTACAGCTTTTATGCAGAGCATTTGTTGTTGTTGTAATAGCTGTATCGGCAGAAATAAGCTTTCTAGGTTAAGAAAGGAAGCCACCGTTAGTTCATCTGTCTAAAGATTTTCCACCTTCAATTGGATGGAATGGAGAGTGCATCTAAAAATATGCGCTGCGTCGTGCATGCGGTGTCGTTGTAATTCGGGCAAGCTGCGTTAATGTTTGAATCTAGTCTATTCAGATAGTTGTTAAGTATTTTTCCAATACCCAGAACGAAATTGAGAATGCGCATTCCTAGGCAGGTGCAATACGTTTTTAGAAATGTCTGGTGGTTGGGTTTGTAGTACCTAGTACGGTTTATAGTCAGTCAAGGTTTCCGGGACTAATTGTGTGTGTATTGCTTTGGGCACGGATTTTGTTCCACACCGGCCATGATCAACAAAAGTTTGGCAATGACTACTGCTCGTCTAAATAAAACGAATTTCAGTGCCGAAAATACGTCGGTAAGAACGAAGGACCGCTCACTTCACCTTGGCCATTTTGGTGTGCAATGGGTGACTCTCTGGTACGTAGACCCGACCGTTCTGAGAGCCTTTCATTCGATATGGATCATTTAGTTAATTTGGGATTTACTATAATTAAGCTATAGAATCAATCTTTAAAAATGGCATAAAAGTTGAGTTGATTTTCTCTTCGGAATGAACGATCGACCATTTGGTGAAAAACGAATTAATATTTAATATGTCTAGCCTTTGCAATGTCCATTATGTAAGGTTATTGTCTTAATACTACTAAAGATTTCGATGATAAACGTGAATTGAACAAACTAACACGAATAGGAGAGGTGGTATACATACATTTTGGAATTAATATCAAATGAAATGACTTATGCTTACATAATTCAAGTAAATTAATGAAACTTATCACACGTTCAAAGGTGGTAAGTTAATTAACAAATTCCCATCATATTGCATCCCCATGTTTGGAATTTAGTAGAATTCAATACCCCTTTTGTATTAGTAATGATGAACGTGAGTGGAATATTGCAAATAAATTTTTATTTCCAAATGAAGTTGTTGTACGGATCGATATCTAAATTTCCTTTGACATTTGTATAATTTATTGAGAATTTGCTTAAGACTAATAAATACATACATACACACAAACATACATACTTAGATTAGATAAAAGATATTCAGTTATTTAATTGTACTTGACAGTTATGCTTGTTAATTATATAAATAATATTTCAATCTCTCAGTATTACAGGGCATATTCAACCAATTAAGAACAAAAACCAGTTCAAGAATTGGATTCCCAAGAAATAATTTGAAGTTACAATAACCGTACAGTATAATTCTTGCTATTCAACCGTAAAGGTTTCAAATTGGTTATAGAAACGTTGCTTAAACGGTTGTCTACAAATGGTACATGCCAAGTATTAAAATTTAAGTTACAAAAACGTTGTATTAACGTAATTTTAGGTTAACAAATATTATATATATTTTAAGTAATGTTGACTTCACCATTTAGTTACTTTTTATGAAGAAGGATAAGTATCAGAAACTACATTACCGGCAATTAATTTTCTGACGAGTAATTTCATTACTAGTAGGTAATGAAGTAACCAACAAAATGAATTAATCAATTGTTATTTAATTATCTAGAGCAGTGGTTCTCAATGTGTGTTCCCCTTGAATTTCACCAAAAAATTCTGTCCTTCAGGTGTAACAGTTTTAGCGGCTGTTATGTTATTCATTCACATTTTTGTCTCTGTGTCGCAAGCCTGCACTCCACGGACACTCCTATTTCTCATGTGAAAGCCTATATTTTCTTCTCATTTCCTCGAAAAAAATAAACCACTTCGCACTAAGCCTAAAAGCTAAAATCTGACAAACTTTGTGTGTCTACCAGATTGCAATTAAAGTCTCCATAAACTAATACATATAAGAAATTGTTCACTTTTTGATTGTTAGAAATCGGCACCGATGCAATTTCTGTCATCCATATGCTATCCATATGCTGTCCATAGGCTACTGTGCCTTTTTATTATTAAAAGGAGCTGGTGCGCAATTAAAAAAAAATATATAAGGGTTCCACAATCTATAGAACATTTGCTGAGGATTCCGCGACCAAAATAGTTTGGATAACCCTGAGCTAGAGGTAACTTTTTGCTGCTTGCGTTATGATGAACTTCATCGGGAGTACAATACAATTCAGACATTGTATTTTGATTGAACTGAAAAATGGCATTGTGAGACAAAAGTCGATCATTCTTCGATGACAGTTAAGTATTAGTATACAGTGGTACAAAGAATTATTCATACACTTTTTTATTAATATAGTTTTGAAATTTTTAGAAAACTAAATCCAATCAATTTAAATAAATTTTAAATGATCTTATTCACATTTATATCCTTTAAAGATTTAAAGAAAAAAAAAATTGTAGGTTTTGGAAATTGTTTATTTTTTTTTCTAAAAATTGTAAAAATATATTTAAAAAAAGGTGTACGAATAATTCTTTGTACCACTGTATATAAATATGTCATTCGCATACTACGGAGTCATGCATGCAAAAATGTGTTAAATATAAGAAAGGGAGTGACTCGTGCTTGACATAATAATTAGAGACATAGAAAGAGAGAGAGAGAGAGACAGAGAGAGAGAGAGCAATGTAAACTTAAAGTTTAGCAATTAGCTTTTAAATTTTTTGCTGAACCTTACAATAAGATTTGATTTTATCGATCCCGTAACTTGCCTAAATATTCAATTCTAACAAAATACTAAATTGTAGATTTACCACAATGCTCAAAAAAAAAAAAAAATTACAAAAATACACTTTGACATAATAAAATTAAATTCAGCGAAAATCCTAATCACAGTAAATTTCTTATTCAATTAAGAACAAACTCATCGTTTAATTTAAAATTAATTCTAATTTAAAATTCACCCCATTTGTCCTCATACCAATACATTTACATCTATACAACATACCAACAACAATACAGACAATAATTGTAATATAATTAACAAATTTAAATATCAGTTTCTTCAAACAAATTTCCATTAAACTAACCCCCATCGCCATTCCTATCACTGGGTTACCACATGCAGACTTTAAGTCAAAGTGTCCTATCAACGTCCGTCCATAATGGCATAACGGTAAAACAGTCCTAATGACCTTATGCCCGACCACAAGTTAAGAGGTGGGAGGGGTGGGGGTGGGAAGAGATCTTTTATTCAATAATAATACGAGGAGAAACTACAAATATATTATATGTTTTGTGGGCGAAGTCATGCTGTGGCTTGTGAATATGGTGGGCCTATATATATATATACACACACATATATATATATATATATATATAGTATACCATGCCCGACCGACACATTTGGCAATATCCCCGAAATTTATGTAATATATTTTGGGATATTAGATGTAATGGGAATTATAGAGTTATTGAGAAGTTGGAAAACTTTTGCTCTGAATGGAAAGCAATCAGAGGGAATATTATACAAGATTTTCGGGAAAAGTTTTTTTTTTTTTTTTGTTGTAGTTGTTGTTGTTGTTTGTTGTTGTACGGAAAGTTCTTAATGAAAATGTGGTTAATGTTGCAAGTAACGAATCTTAATAAATCAGTTTCTTCACATATAAGGTGGGATATATATGAAAATCGAAATCAAACTGTTTTTTTTTTCTTCGCTCTTTATTATGGAGTTTGTCGTTTATTTGAAAAAAAAGAAAAAAAAAAAAAACTTTCCGATACCATTTATGTTATCGTTGAGGTGTGTAAGTGAAAGTGAAATGATAACAAGAAAGTAAACTTTCTTAAAGAAAATTATGACTTTTTTTTCCCCATATGTCATTTACAATATTGAATGATATTTTATGACGTATAGATCGTAGAGAGCAGTATTATTCCATATGGGCACCCGCAAAATGTCTTAGAGGTTCCGTGATTTCAGATCCAGATTGTACATTTTTTGTAGACAAATTGATTTAAACGCGGTCCAAATGTTACTGTGCAGTATAGGGTTAAGCGATTTTTGAATTGTGGATGTGAAGTATTCACTTCAACCAAAGTAATGTTTGGTAAAATAGGGAAACAGGCATATTTTGTATGAAAAAGTCGAAATTCAGTAATTTCTCCTACTTATTAGGATTGATATCTGAGAAATCTATGGATGCAGATATAATTTTCATATTTTCTGAAAATATGGAAGGGAAATAAGGACAGCTGCAGGATGTAAGGATACCCGGTTGTTATTAAAGTATATAATCCACAAGGGAATCTGTTGAGCCTTGGAATCTGTTGAGTGGCATACTATTGATGATGAAGATTTTTATGAGTTCTACGTTCTATTTAAAAAATGTTTTACATATGTATTAGGCTGGAGCGATTTTTGTTTTTTTTTTTTTTGGAATATAATAGGGATTGAAACAATGGTTAACCCTATCATGTTAAAAATGTATGGACATATGTATTTAGACAATGACTGCAGAAAATTTAAAATTCTATAAAAATACCAAATTTCAAAATTATATCTTTAGCATTAAGAGTCCTTGAGGAAGAAATCCTTAAATTTGTGTTTTTTTTTAAAAACTTGGGAAACTGAAGTTGGATCACCCTTTACATCGATGCTTTTAATATGATTTTTAATAAAATAACAAAGAAGTCAATAACATAACCATAATACATAATATATTTTGGGGTGCGAGCATACCCCAGGTGGCAGTAAATGAGGTTTTTTTTTAACGTGCCGGTTTGAAGATTAATATTTATTATTTATTTAATATAGTTACACTATGACTGCATATGCACAATAATAATTTTAAAATTTTGATAATCCAGACAGTTGGACCACCCTGTTACTGTTCAATTGGACGAGATAGAATTTTATTATGGAACAAAAAAAAAATAAAAATATTTTTAGGATATAATTTATAATATCCAATCATGGCATCCTAAAGAAAAAATCACTCTGCCAAAAAAAAATGCTTAGGTATTCTTGCACAGAGATAATTCGTAATTACCCCAAAATAGCAATATGAAAATATGGGTGGAAGCAAAAAGGTTATTTGGAAAATTTTGTAAAACACTTTTTATAGAAAATTTTATGGGGTCCAATATTGCGGAATATAATTTTTGAAAGAAAATTCATTTTAACCCAGTAATAGTAAAAAAAAATTATAAAATTCACCTTAGGGAAAATTCTGTCATCCTAAAATCACAAAATTTTGCGGTCAAATTTTTTCTCCAAAATGATAGCACACTCATCCCTCGATTTATGGTACTTTATTTACACGGTTTGTAAGTTAAGAAAAAAAAAATCTTTTATTTCCATTATTTAACATTGAACGCACTCATTGTATGTCTCGTTTTACACGAATTTGTTCGTGGAACGTATGTACGGTGTAAATCAAGGAATGACTATATCTACTAAAAGACAATTTTTGCGCCCCTGCCGTTTCTTGAATTCCAAAAAAAAAACACTATTTCCTATATCCTATATCCGTCATCGACTACGTAATTACTGATTCAGAATTTTCATTTGTTCAATTTTCTATATTGAAAATTATCATCACTTAACTTGTAATAAAAATCTTATTTCTATTCAAAAATTCAAATCCATCAATTAGTCGCGCAATAATCAATAATCCTAAATTTCGACAACATTTTCGTTTTCGACAATATATCAATTCGGTATTCCGGTCGCCTATTATAATATTTATTCATAAAAACCAATATTTTTCTAACTTCATTACTATGACGAACGCATCGATAATGCCATAATTTCGTTTAATCCACTTTTCTTCTTCTTCTTTTTTTGTGTGTGTGTGTGAGAAAAGCATATTTTCTTAAAATATACAAAGAAAATATACTCTCGATTTGACAACATCGGGGTCCTCTATTGCTATGTAGTTAGAAAGCACACCATAATACCACCAGACAACGCAAATGATAATAACGACTCTATATAGAGTTGGAGTTTTGAGTATATATATTCCATTGACATCGACGACAACAGCGATGAGAATATTTTCAAATATCTATATACATATATATATATAGATGCTATGTATATATGTATGTATGTATGTGTGTATGTATTATACACATGGCATTGAATCGAATCCTTGAAGGACCAATCTTAAAAGATGTATACAAGATAATGACATTAAAATTTAACAAGAAAAGGGGATCAGATGGCTTCAGTTTCACTATAGACATATATACTCCGTATAATACTTAAAATATGGAGGAGAGGAATGTGGAGCAGAGCGCATAAGTATTAAATTCAATCAGAGATAAAGAGTTTTGAGTATTTTTATTAAATACAATGGGAATAACATTTAGCAATAAGAAATGTTCGGAGGAAAACGGGAGGAAAATATGGAAATGAGAAAATAAGGAAATTCGTAAATGTGATTTTGAAGGGATTTTTTTTTTCTATTTTGTGGACTTTTTTTTTCTTCTTCTTCGTTTTCGTTTTTTTTTTTTGAGTGCGGAAATGTTAAGCGTGGTGCTTGATTTTGTGGAATGATTTATAGAGCTTTCGATTGTTCTCTCCTTCTTTGCGTTATTATTCATGAAGGGAAATTTATATTAAATACCACTTGTTACTGGTTGAAAGAGGTTTTTTTTGGTTATATATTATCTGTTGTTGTACTATATATTTATAAGTATATAGAATTATTATGTAGATTTTAATGTCAGTGCAGTGCGCGTAACAATTTAAAATAATTGTGAATTTCCCCTCTATAAAATGTTCTTAGATTACCGGAATTGTGATCCTAAATTTTAAAAGTGCGTAATTTAATACAAAGAAACGTGAACTAACTCCAAAGAGACTATTTTGCCGCAATAAAAATTGTTCATAAAGTTAACGAATAATATATCCAAGGAACTGCTATAGCACAACGAAAGACGTCCACAAACAAATTGTTGTAAGTTTACTTATTTATCCTGCTAGATCTTTAAATGACCAATTCATCTTTGAAATCAGTGGCGATTTTAGAGAATAAATGATCCAATTATCATGGAACATGGAAAAACATTTTTGTTCATTCTGATAGAAGGAAATGACGAAAAATCAACGATCTTGACAGTTTTTGTTTGCCATTTCTTAAAATGCCAATAATGTTGAAACTTTCTTATTATAAAAGGTAGCATTTTTGAAACTTTCAAGTTTTGTATAATTTTAAATTTCCAGCATTTTTTGCCAAATAAAATTTATGGTAAAAGTTAACCCTTTCATTTTTTCAAATGTATGGACCTTAAAGGGTTAACTTTTTCGAAAAACTCTATTTGGTAAAAAATGCTAGAAATTTGAAATACTATAAAAATGCAAATTTTCAAAGCGATATAATTGATAATAAGAAAGTTCAAAATTGAGTTACATTTTAAAGAATTACAAAAAAACGATCAAGATCTGTGCCCTCCAAAATTTTTTTTTTATCTTTTGCCCTAATTTTTTTATTTTTAAATAGTTTTAGTAGTTTTTCATGTCACTATCTCATTTTTTTTAAAAAAAACAGTGGCGTCAGACCGTCATGTGATAGTTGAACAATTTTTACCATAAATTTTGAATATTTTTTAAAAATTATTTTATAAAACAAACAAACACGCAAATAATACGTCGATTGTTAATTACTATAAAATAGGCACATAAACAATGATATCTATTATTAAAATCGCTTACTTCAATTTAACTAATTAGAAACACAAATCCAATTAAAAAGTAAAATCCTATACCATTAATGAAATCAACTTCACCAACAGACAGATGCCAGTTAGACATATCTAAACTGCATATCCAAAACGTATTGACGCAAAAATATACGGAGTGGTGGGGTACACCAGTTAGGAGGGTATTGAATTTATTTATCGAATATACAATCCACAAATAGTTATACATAAATTTTACACAAACTCCATCGCTCCTTCCCCCCCCCCTTCGCCTCTAATATACCGCTGAAGAGAGGAGATGGATTTGAAAGTGCTATAATATAGAGGCGCTTTTGAGCAGTTTTGCATCCCGTACATAAACATATATATAAGTATATATGGCATACAGGAGTTAGTATTCTATTGAAATAGACGTGCCAGCTAATTTCCCGCAAGTAGATTTATAGTATTTTCCTAGAATTTTTTGTTTGTTTATGTTTTTTGTTCATGATGCTTGTCCATATACGAATAATATGGATTTGAATTTCACAGGATACCCTGGAATACTGTACTGCTATGTATGTATATGTATATCTATATATGTATAGCTAAAAGGTAAGCTATGAAAACATTAACTATAGCTAGCCCTAGGTGAAAATCTATCTAATAGATTGAAAGGTAAACTATATGTTGTGTTAGGTATATGATCAATTCCATATTTATAGCTCTACAAAATGCCGGGTGTGAATGTGATGTTTCTCGCTATATGACTCTTGGAAAAATAAATGAAAAACGATTTTCATTTATCTGAAAAAAAAAAAAAAAAATCTACATTCCTCTATACTTTCCTATACACAATTATGTACCAACCATATCAATATATAGTCAAATGAATAGACTTTGCTATGTCATCAATAAATTAATTTTGTTATGTCATACTAGGTATATATCCTTGTTTCTACCTAGAATTTTATATTCCACCTATACCTATATGTACATTGTATACATAGTTATATAGCCCATACATAGCGTAAGCTTTTATATAGAACCAATTCTCTACGTCTATGGGGAGGGAAAAAAAAAAGAATTTTCACGATAGCAGAGTAACATTTTTAACATATTTAATCCTTGTAGTATTAACAGTCAATTTATGGCATGTAATCAACTTTTGTTGGAATAGTTTTTGGAATTTCCAATTTTCCATATAGGGCAGCCAATTTATCGTATCAAATGGAATTTTTTTTTCCACAGCTTTATATATATATATATATTGAACTTCGTATTGATTAGTTTTTAATTACAGAGATAACGTCAATAAGGTTTAAGTTGCCCAGATTGTTACAATTTTAATTGAATGTTTCTCCTCACTCACTCTCTTTCTCTCTCTCTCTCTGTATGGATATCTGCATTGAACGAAGTTATTTATATATATATACAGTTCTTTAACCATATAATAGGAGGGAAATGTGTTGCTGAGATATTTTACTTTAGATTAAATCTGTAATGTAAACGTCAATCGTCCTTATTTTCGATATTTTTTTACAAACAAAAAAAAATCACTTAATTGCTAATAATGAAATCTCTCCTACTATTATCTTTTAGTATGGTTTTTAGATGATCCGTAACTTATCCACCTACCCACCATACCGAATGGGTTGAATCCGGTGTTTGGTCAAAATTTTCTACTTCTACAAAAATTTCAATAGATAGAATTTAAATGGATTATTTAAAATATTGGAAAGCGAGTGGTTCGAATTCCATTTTAAACATAGCATAAATCGCGTACGACAGACTATATCAAGCTATACATTATTTGAGAAAATGCCTGAACATCAATTTTTTTAAGAATGGTTTTTATATGAAATCTGGTAATTTAGGATATTTGACACTATCTGGCAACACTATTTTTTACAAAAAATATGGGTTTTTCTCCGCTATCATAACTGTGCAGTTTTTTTCTCTCCTAAAAAAAATTAAAAATTGGGGTTAGGCCCTTTTGACAAATCACCATCGATATGTATGTACTTCTAATAAAAAAATCCAATAAAGAAATTCATAAACTAATCTTGAACATTTGGACACAAGAGGAATTACCAGAAGAGTGTAAAGTAGACATAGTCCATTCTACAAAAAAGGAGACACCCCTGTGGTGGATTGCCCTATTGAACACTCTCCACAAAAAATCTTCGCAAACGTCTTGTATACACACTTTTTGCCATATTCTGAAGAAATAATAGTTGAATATCAGAGTGTGGCTTTCGGAAAAACCGTTCTACCGTTGTTGATCATCTCTTCTAAATTCACCAAATTATGAAGAAGTGTGATGAATTTAACATCACGACACATTACTTATTCGTCGACTTCATATCTGCATACGACATATTTAGAAGTAAAATAATCTATGAGAAACTCTGGAAAGTTTTGGAGTTCCACAAAAATTGATAAACCTCATTAAACTAACACTAAGTGAAGTCAATTGTATAGTTAGAAATGGAAATGACCTATTCGACCCATTCGGTATCAGAGACTGATGGGGAAAAAAAATGTCATATTTAGAATACAACGAAAGTGGACCCGAAAATCTTACTTAAGGGTTTTAGCACAATATGGCTTACATGGGTGTCAGGTGGTAGATAAGGTTAATTGGTTAATTTTCTATAAAAGATTGGTCCAGCCCAGTGCCCATAAACGATTTTTATATTTCTTGCTATATAGACGAAACTTTGTTATCGGCGGAAATTATGGTCAACATAAAATGCTTAGTAACACTACATTAAAAATTATCTAGCGTTAGCTACCAGTTGTAAGAGTAAAGCTATAGGTACAATGCAACGCATCATCCACTTTATAAATATTGAAAATGTTAACATAGCTAACAAGTGCTTTACGGTAGGTATATGTTACAATAAAATGAACCGAACGGTTGTTGGCAAAAATCAAAATTGAACGGAACACGTAACCTCAATTTGACTGTCAATAGTTGTTCCATTGTAAAAAATAATCAGTGAAAATAAACGTCTTAACCTCTTCACGCATGCACAAATGACATGCTCTAGCTTTATTAATTTGATATTGTGTCGGACCAAAACGTTGTCATTGTGACTAGATGCGGAACGGTGCATTGCATTGTACGTATAGCTTTATGCTTTGTTAAATCGTATTTTTTAATCTGACAATTATGAAAATGAAAGAAAACTTGGTTTAGCTATCCGAATTTTTATATTTTTTGATATTGGTGAATACCTGGGGTACTAAGTAACATTTAGTCATAAAGACAGAACTTAAATAGACAGTGTGATAATCAAGTGTGTTACTAATAGAAATTTTATGATCAGTTCAACATTTACCAATTATATTGGCTATTCACAAATAAATCAAAACTTTTTTTTTTATATATTTTTTCAATAGGTGATTACATACATATAGGTAGGTATTGTATAATATACAGTTAGTTATCCCTGATTCCATTCACCATATACAATGAAAACCGTAAACTTATTTAACTTTCCAATTTTCTCATCAAACACAATTTGCCAATAAAAGAAAAACTTTTCTATTACTTTTGTCGTTTCAACTATTTTTATGTAACACACAATATACCGACCGACCGCCGACCAACCAATTTAAAGACCATCTCTCCAATACCAAAATAATATGGTAGTAGTCTGTCTAGCCAAGGTTTATACATAGATTGAATATGGTCTGGGTTCTCTCGCTTATTCTGTGTAAAATTCAATAGGTTTTTGTTGGAAAATATCTAACGTTCCAAATTACACCTTTACCATTATGTCGATATAAAAAAAACTGTAATGACATATTACTCAATGTTTCTTTTTCTACCTCTACTCCTTCCCATCCTATTCATCCTTTAACTATCTAGCTAGCCCATATAGTATGAAACTATACACGTAAATATACACGTATCCCTCGATTTACGCGGTTTCGCTTTAACACGGTTTAAAAAATAAAAAAAAAAAATTTCATTTTTTGTATTATTTTACATTAGACGCACTCATTTAGTACATAAGCTGCACAGTGCACAGCATGGCGTTGCGTTGAACATTGGCGTCATTATAATGTAGTAGATTTTGTTTTATATTTTCATAATGACATTCGTTATTCAATTCTGTCAGAGGTAAAATTTTCATTTTGTAAATGTAAAAAAAAATTATTATTTTATTACATGGTAATTATGCCTATATATCTACGGCTAGAACCTATCCTCCTGTTTTATATGAGTGCTGTGTCTCGTTTTACACGAGTGCTATTTCGTTTTACACGGTTTCAATTTACACTGTTTGTTGTGGAACGTATCTATCGCGTAAATCGAGGGACAGGTGTACATATGTACATCTACAGAGGTATATATATCTGTGAAGCAATAAGATGGATTCGTCTATGTACGATGAGGGAAACTTTTTCTATTCACTGGGAACTCGAAGATGATTATAGCAACAAAACCACCAACATTACATGCCTATTATAAGAACTATACAATGTACAATAAATGGAGGAGAGAAGGATAGGTGTGTGTATAAATACATATATGGGATAATAAAACATCTAAGAAAATTGGCGGAAGTAATATGGAAACGGTACAAAAATTACTTTAATTAACAAGATAATTAGTGATTTAGTGAAAATGGTTTTTCTCCGGAAATAAGTTTATTAGATGATTAAAGTGCCAACAGCTCAGCCCCCACCCCCATTTACTTATACGACTAGTTAACAGAAAATCAATATATGGGGGTGACTTAAAGCAAAGTTTTTATTCTTTCCATTAAATATTTATGTATTGTGCCCAGAGATAACTTTTCTTTATATGCGTCTTAAGAAAATCTAAAAAAAAAAAAAATAGTATTGACCACGTGTTCGGAACTACATTATTCATAGAGAATGTTTGGGTTAACTTTATAGCAATGTATAGCAACATAATACAATTTTGAAAACAAGTTTCTGTTTCTATATGTATTTAAGCTCAATACGATATTTTCACTTTAGTACTTGGTAAACCGATACATCCCACCACCTCGTTCGGACAAAATACTATCCTTGAACATTACGGGAACAAAATCGGCACCGAAAAAGTATTTATTAAGACCATTTTCCAAAATCTCTTCATTACAATTGTAATTAAGGTGGTGAGGGGGGTTGTTGTTTTTTTTCGTCTTTCAATATTTATTAAGGCAAAATTCATTAATATTGAGAAATTAGGACTTTAACTGTCTTGGCAACTTTAAGAGAAGATCTATATACGAACATAAATTAGCTTAATTTTTAGCTCCACATATCTATGGTTATTTGTCAAAAGACCCTAATCCTCATTTTCCGGTAGAAAAAAACTAAATATTTTTTCAAAGAAAGTGATAATAGCCAAAATAAAACGGCCAAAAAACTATTTTTTTTTCGTGAAATTTTAGTAAAATAGTGTTGCCAGATAGAGTAAAATATCCCAAATTACCAGATTTCATAAAAAAACCATTTTTGCACAAATAGATCTTAAGAACTTTTGCCAAATAACCATTGGTATCTGTTGCTGGAACGTTGGTCATACTGGGAAAATGCACACACTGTACACTTAAGTGTTACTTCATTTCTTTGCTATATTGTAATGGTAAGAAAACAGCCAAACAGCGATAGTGCAAAACTGCAGAAAGAAGACCAAACGTTTTAATCAATCTCAAAGATAAATAAATAATTTTCTTCAAATCAGTTTAGTGGATAGTAGGATGTGTATGTTCTAGGTTACCAAAAAGTGCATTTAAGTATTTGGTAACTATTCGCTATAATAATAGGTAAATTATTTTGTAAAAAAACAAAAAAATATTTTGCGATTTATCGTTTTGACAAAATTTGCTGAAAATAATTATTGTGAATCAATGCCTGAATCATTTTTCTTCATCGATAGCTTAAAATAAAGGAAATTTAATCAAGATTTTGATTCTTATTTTTTATCTATGTACTAAAAAAAGTCTTTTTTATTTAAGGGAATAAAATAAGATTTTTATGAAAAAATCGACAATCATTTTTTTTTCAAAAATATTTAGATGAAGAAAATCGGTTTACACATTTGGTCACAATAATTATTTAAAATACAGTGAAGACTCGGTAATTGCACTAACCTGTAATTGTAAACTCTATAATTGGACGAGGCAAAATAAATACATTAGGTATGCTGTTATTGGATCAAAAATAGACCCGATCTTTACTTTGATCGGTAAAATGTCTTATATTTTTAGATATTTTGATTTTTAAGAAAATTATAATTAATTTTGTGCGTTATGTATTTTGGTTTAATTTTTTACACATTCTATCAAATTAGTTGTGTTACTGGAAGCAAAAACATTATGTTTGATATTTGTAAGTGAATAATATGTACCGTGCATACATATGTATTTGTCGTTTGTGTATGTATTTGTCGTTTTTTTTAATTTATTGTACTATCGCATATATAGAATTGTTTCTAATTATTCAAAACTTTGTAAATAACGTTCGTATATTTCGATAATCTTAAACATTTTGTTTCAATAGAGAGGTGTTAAAAAATTACTCGATAATTGCACCAATCTTGCTAATTGCACATATCCTTGTTTTATATCACTGCAATTATCGAGTCTGCACTGTTTGTACCTACCTTGTACCGACCTTGAACAATCTTTGAACTAAAGAAAACAAAAATATTATCTCATCGGAAAACAACTTCAGTAAATTTATGTCAAAATCATGATATGACTTCTGGAAATTTATAAAAAAAAACTCATCAGATGATCCTCTTTTCCCATTCCTTACAAAATGTTGTTTTTTTTTCTTTTACTACTTATAATGCGAAATTTTGATAAATGTTTTTCTCTTCAACTACATAATAATTGATTTGACTACCCTTTTTAGTATTTCTAACTATTTAGGGCAGCCATCTGTAATTGTTTCAAGTTGGATATGATTTGATGTTTTTGACTGAATAACTGAATAAGGATGATTAATTAAATTGGTAAATTTTTTTTTTTTAAAATGATAGGAGTAATAAATCCTTTTTTTAATTTTTTTTAAAATAATCAATTATTGACTGTTGTGCAAAGCTTTTAAAGTTTAGCAAAAGTATATATAGAGAACCGATAATTCAATTACAGAAACTTTAAAATATTACCGAATCATAAAGTAATTTTTCTAAAAGGAAAAAATCATTTGTCAGACAGCCAATGTGTAATACCAGACAGTGACTTGTAAATTTTCATTTTAAAATTTTTCGAAAAAATTCTGCTAATTGTTTTAAAAGTTGTGGAGGGAAAGCTTATAGCAAACAAACAAGATCATAAATCACTGGCCTGGCTAATTAGAAAAATTACTTGAAAATTGAAAATGAATAAAATTTAAAGATTTGGTGAAATACAATCTACTCCCCCCTCTCCTTCCAAAAAAAAAAAACTAAGATTGAGGATCTTTATCAGTCTCTATACCTATTTATACGTATCTGGTGGAGAATATATAAATTTAATTAAATACAATGCACGCTACGTTTTTCTATTTCGAAATTTTAACGGAGCACGTACTTTTTGTATTGGATTTGTAAGGAAAAACCTATTTGAAAAATATACTTTATTTCCCTGATATATGTATGTATATATTGGATTTCCTTAAATTTTGGGCACCATCTGGACACCCGATATACATATACATATACTTATATATATAGAATAAGCATCCCAAAAGCTTTTGTTCCGAAAACGGCTTTTTCACGCAGGAACTGCTGTTCAATAGATTTACGCTTTTCCGATCACATACCAAAAAAAAAAGAAGAAGATTGTCTACGTATGTATGTACACCAACTTCGTCTCCTTATTCCCCATCTCCTTTTATATTTAGTCTTGTACAATATGTGTATTTAGGTTATTTATGAGGAAATGCTTTATATATCACTCAATGATTACAACATTTGACGGTTGTGGCGCTGTTTTGCTCCAACATATATATAAATATATATATATATAGTTGTAGGAATGTTCTTTGGCATGGTATGGCATGGAATTTTTGAATGTTGAGGGTAAAGAGGCTATTTTGATACCAATCGCTTTTGGAGATGTACAAATATAGGTTTATATGCGTAAACAGAGATTTATATGGCTTGCGTGCGTTTGAATCATGGCCCCGCATACAAATTACTTTCAAATTTATTGATAAATCAGGACCAATTTATTCTGTGTATTATAGTGTTGTTTAAGATGTCAACCCGTTTTGTATTTCATGTTTTTTTTTCCATTTTTTTTCTTTTTTTTACTTGAAAATTTTCTTTTGGATTAAAATAGATTTTTTATGTTCGGTTTTTTATTACCACACTCAAATGTTCTATATAGAATAAGTATACATACATACAGATACTACATTTCTACATTTCTAGAATAACAAAATTTTGTACAAAAAATATAATTTTTTTTTTTTTGCTTTGGTATAATTCTAATAAGTGCACTCATAAAAAAAAGAAGCAAAAAAAAATATATATATATAAGAAATGACGATAACTGAAGCGGAACAAAATTTTGGTACTATTTTCTCTGCTTTGGCTTGACCAATTTAGTAATATAAATATTAATGCATACAGATTGAGTTAAATGTGGCAGTTTCATTTTTGACATAAAATTTCTTATTACAAATGGTGCTTGGCATACAAAATTTTAAGGAATGACTTCTATAAAAAGTTTCAAACATATTTCTTTCTTTCTTTAAAAAAAAATGAAGTAAAAACAATCTCCATAACCAAATTTCTTCAAGTTGTTGAATAACCGGGTACCCGTGTACCCCTATGTATTTTATATTGAAAATTGTAAATAACACGTGAAGATTAAATAAATTTATTTTTTGTTTTTTTAATAAATTTCTTTTTAATTTAAATTAATACGTACTGAAAATAATATTTTTTTCACATAAAATACATGGAGGTACCCGGGTACCCGGATATTGAACAACGTGGTATGCATGTTTGATACCCTATTTCTACATATTTTTCCATAATGTCCTTTTTTTGGATAGTTTTTACTTATGTTAAATACGCCTAATAATGAAGATCCGAGAGGGTTTTACGATTTGTGGAACAAAAAAAGTAAAAAAATTGAAAAAGGTACCCGGGTACCCTGTTATGAACTGTATACGGTTAATCTAACAAAGAATAGGTTTTTAATTTTTAAATCCTGTGACGTCACCCTCTGGAACTAGATATCATTTACATAAAATAGACACACACAATGCATGCCCATCTTAAACACAAGTCATAAACGCACTACCGACCGCCACTCTGTTATGATGAATGGATAGTGCACAGCAACAATCCCTGAACAAAGAATGATTGATTATATTGCAATGATAGTAATATGTGGTATTGATATTTCGGTTATTAACCCTTAATGTGCCAGTTATTACTTTGTCTTAACGTTTTTGTCATTTTAAATAGAAATTAATTGGAGGGCGATAGACGCTAATTACCTATATTGTGGCGAGGACTCTCCCTCGGTTGATCCCCCTACTCCTACTCCTCAAACTTAAATTTAACTTTTCTCCATACAAACTTTCAATTCTTCAATTTATTCCTGGTAATAATTCGACCGACAAAATGGCTCAGTGGATTGGGGGCTTGTCTTTGGAGCGGACGGTCTGGTATGTTGATTTAAATCTTAAGGCCGGGTGGTTTGATTCCACTTAAAAACAGTCTTTTAATGGTATTATCTCAAAAAAATAAAATTACTTAAATGGCGTTGAAATAGCGAGCATTTGTAAGGTTTCCGTAAAAAGAACAACTCAAGTGCTGCATTTTTCCACAGAAAAAGGTTAATTGAGATAAATGTAACTGGAGTATTATACAATAGGCCTAAATAAAGGCCGTAGTGTAAGTGATTCATAAAAAAATCACACTCCTATCAAAATCAATTTATTCCTGGTAATAATCCAGTCATTAAATTACTAATCCATAAACTTAAGTATAGGAACGATAACATTATTGCACTTATTTACATATATGTAGTATACATATCAATAACTATTGTTAGGAAATTATCTATTATTATTATTATTATACCTACTTACTACTACTACTACTACTACTACTACTACTATATGTATGGATGTTATAGAATATAGAACAATAGAATATATTTAACTCGGTCGATGTTCCCGAATTCTTTTTAATATCTTATCATTGCAGTCACTATTTACGGGCCCATAATCCATTAAACAAATATTAATACATACAATGACCTATAGGTAAATTTATAGACTAATTATGGTGAAATTAATCATGTACATGACAACAATATTATAGTCATCGAATATTCCATTTAGGAAATGGGGAATTGACAATAATACGAACTCTGGAATATTATCCTTTCAAATATATGCATATACCTACATATCTACATGAGTATATTGTCGGCCTAGAATGCAAAAAACGTATCAACCACTTTTTTCCAAAAATCGATACATTTTAATCGATATCGTTATGAGAACGGATGACACATCGATATCGATTAAAATGTATCGATTTTGGAAAAATTGGTTGATACGTTGTTTCCATTCTAGGGCGACGATATGTTGAATTAACAGGAAAATATAAATTGTACATCATTGGTTGGACATAGGAAACCCTGATGACCTGTTTAGATAATTATTCGAATGTTGGATAGGTCAGCTAGTGGAATCAATTAAAATATGTACATTTCAAGAGGAATATTGAGAATTGACTAACAATCACAACTGAAAATTGAATAAAAAAAATAGGTACAATAAATATGGATATGTATTGTATTATGCTCATAGTAAACATGATTGAAATAATATTTAAAGGATTTGAAAGTTTAAAGGACATGCTATCAAAAATGTTCCTGATTTAACTATACCTGCATTTTTTGGATTTAATAAAAATATTGTGATTAATAATCCCTTCCCTTTTTGACATCTTCCTAAAAAAAACCGGTCAAAATGCAACAAAATTCATTTTTATTCAAAAAGTGTGAAATTGACTAGAGAGTGAAATTGTTAGAGAACAGCGATGAGAAATTGTTTTTTTTTACAAGCGAGTGAAAATGTACTAGGGCGAGAACGGAACGGTCGAGCGAAAAGAGCTTTATTCAGCTTTATTTATTTAGACACTCGTTCTGAAAGGGGTGTGTTTGTCTTTTTCAAACTGTAACTGACTGAATTGACTTAAAAAAAACTCGAAGAATTAAAAAAAAAAAATGGTGCCAGTCTCAGTTTTCAAATAAAAGATTGTATTTCACGATAGGATTTGACGTTGATTTTTTGTGAAATATAGAAAAGAAAATCCACAATGCAAAATTCATTCTGATTATAACTTGTGGAATGTTTTAAGATCAAATTCAAAATCATGCTTTTTTGGTTTTTTTGGTTCTCTTTTTGAACAGAACCATATTATATAAATAGAAATGCTAACAATTTGGTAAACATTTTGTTCAGAAATACTCTTAGGCACACAAATATGCTCTATGGTTCTATTTTGAAGTACAAACTGTCCGTTCTGCTTTAAAACGTGTTTTAAATTATTTTTGTATAAGCAACCCCGGAGCGGTTTTGTAATTCCAAAATGGAGCTTAATTCCTAAGTTAATTTTTTATTTATTCTAATCATTCTAATCTATTTGAAGCAAATTTTGAAGTTGTATCGTTTTTGTTATAATTACAGCCAAGTCCTTTTTTACACGGTAGATACTCAAAAATCAGTGAAAAAAAAACTTTTCTTATAGTAATAATAAAGCGTGAAAAAAGAGGGACCATGTGACTTCAAATTTGTGTAAAAAAAGGCATATAAAAAAAAGAGTTGGGTGTACATGAGTTTAGAACACCCTAAGAAAGAAAAAATGAGGCTGTTCGTACATCATACATGCTATTTTACATTTGTGCCTAGATAGGTAGGTACAATTTATAAAGAAATCAACTGACACACTACTAAATGCTTAAGAATTTATTCTGATAGTTGCCGGTCATGTAATGTACAATTCCGGGTTTGCGCCTTTCCTGTTATATCATCTAACAATAATAAGTCTTCCTGGAGACTGTTGTTAATTGCTTCAGGATGTCGCCATCAGAACGCACATACAAATTCGACCGACCTGTTACAAATTCTTACATTATTTGTAGGTACATACTTGGTATATATACATTATACATATGTAGAAGGAATAGAAATTGAGTCTTGCTAGTACTCGAACTCGTATATATCTACTTTCCATATTAAACTTAATTATTTTAATTTGTTTTTGTTGTTTACATAAATGTCATTATTAATAGATATTACCATGTAGTTATTACCAAAATATAGTTAAAAATAAATAATTGAAAAGTTATTTATCGTGTCACAATACGTCAAACAAATTTTGATATAAAAGCTACACTGAAAAAAAAAAAAATAAAAATAATTTTATATAAAACAATATAGTCAAAACAACTGACTGAATGCAATAATTATGACATCCGCATCGATGTCAAATTATAAAGAAAAACGAATTTGATTATCTTGGATCTTATTCTTAATCATTTTTTTTTTGTCTATTCGAAATGTACATACTTCGAGTAAACGAATAAAATATCCATACCCTGAACTTGCCAATATAGGAAGTTTTACGTTTAACAGACGCATAGATTCCAAACGAATGAACAAACAAAGCTTTATGTACGTACAGTCGTACTACATGTATAGAAAATCTCCTACACTCAGCGAAAAATATAGAAAAAGTTACTAATTTCGTAGTTGATTCTAAAAATAATGAAATTAACTATATTTTTACTACTCATAATTAATTTTACTATCTGTAGTTAATATTTCAAATAGCTATAGCTTATAATATTTCAAAACTTTAACCGATCGAGGATTTGCCTCCCGAACAACACAGGCTTTTCTAAAACCGGTTTTTTATTTGAAACTAAAATGAAGTAAATTCTTTTTTATAGAAAATAAAATTTTTAATTACTTTTTAGTTAAATTAAATGAAATGAAATAAATATTACTAAAATTTTAGTCATTTTTTTTTATTCAAGAATACATTTTTAACACTATTTCAGTTGATTTAACACAATTTTAGTTAAAGTTTACTTTTTCGCAATTAGCTGAAAGTCAATAGGTTTTGTAGTTGATTTATAGTTGATCTAACTATTTTTTATTTTGAGTGTACATAATATGTATTCGTGGTTGGAAAACACATAAGTTTAAGTAAAAAAAATCAAATTAGGTAAATAAAAAAAAACCCCTTCCATTTACAGCATGAATTAGAAAACTCCAAAACGATCTAAGTCCTTGTAGGTTAAGTTTAACAAAATCAGTAGACTAAGAATTAGTTTTAAGTAAAAAAATAGAGAATTTGATTCTTTATCGCCATTTCATTTTTACCAACATAAAAATGCATACATAAAGTATGTCTACAGAAAATATATATAAAAAAAAAAATTGTAGATAAGTAAGTTGAGTAGCTTATATGGATTAGTCTCCAAGAAAAATGTGTATAACTAATTAAAATCTCTAGTTTTATAAGATTTTGTACTTTCGTCGTACTTGTGAATTTTCTAATTTTTTTTTAAAGTGTACATTGTCAGTGTACAATTACTTACAAAAAATGTATGTACCGATGAATGTAAACTAACTAAAACGCTAAATATAGTTACACATACTCCCTAATGTAGTATTAGAATAGACATTAAATATCAATAAAGTATCTAAACTAAAGCGTGACTCTACCATAAACCAAAAAGAAAAAAATAATAACATAAAGTACATACATACCTACATATACATAAATATAAGTAATACAAGTACTATCTATATATTATTAATTAACGACATTAGAAAAACGCACTCACTGTAGGTAGATAGACACATATTTCCCTATGTATGTCAATCGATGACGTTAACATCAATAAAATACCAATCATCCAATCATATAGGTAGACGCCGCGCTCATATAGACAAATGAGAGAGGCAAATTTTCCAATACCTTCATAATATATACCAAAACCCTACCACCCAACGCAAACTACTTAAATACTTAATGGGTAGTAAACAGAACTAAGTGTTAACCCAATTTCAGCACAAACAACATGAAGCCGTCTTAGTGGTCGAATGAATGCACTACTGAAGAGCTTTTAAGCATACGGATTGTTGGTTTCTGGGTATTTTGTTGTGTAAATTATTGGTGGATATTGTGAAAATAGAGAGTGGCCAAAATCAATTGGTATAGTGAACGATACATAAAGTAACTGAATCCTGGTTGTGGATAAATAAAGTTTTTGAAAATATTTTGGATCTTGTTGACTGGTGGATATAACTAGCAGTGATATCCTGTTTTAAGGGTGAGTTTAATGTTTGTGAAATCGTTTAACAAATAATGTACCTACATATATAAAATAAATACCTCGGCTATGCCTATTGGATGTTGGATTGAAAATAAGTGGGCAATTAATTTTATTTTATTTTACACTCACAGCATTCAAGAAATTTATAAATGTAGCTAATAGGATTGACAAAGCCTTTCAAAAAAATATTTTCCCAGTGTCGAGTTATATTTTAATATTTTTGATTTGATTTTTTTTTATTCTTTAAGCGTTTCTGGTAAAATTAACCCTTGTGATATCAGGTGGGGTCTCAATGGGTCCCTAGAGTGCATTTAAAATAATAGTTTAAATTTAAGAAAAGGTGGCAATGATTGGTGATTTTATGGGGTTCAGTCCCCACCCATATGTTATAATTCTTGTTTTAATTTTAAATATTCATAATATTCCAAACTGGCTTCAAATAGGCGTTTAACCTAAGAGAAACTTCATCTCCACTTGGCAAAAAAGTGATTTTAAAAAACATGAACTAAAAGTTAAAATTAAAATAAATAAAACTCTGTGAATTACCTACTATACAATATAACATATGCTAAAAGTTATAAGTTAACCCATTTGTACCCAAAAGGGTCTAAAACGACCCAATGATACATTTCTTTATTACCTTTATTGAAATAGTAGATTGCAATAAAGATGTAAAGCCATTTATCATGGGGTCATTTTTGACCCTCTGGTACAAATGGGTTAATTCAAACTAAAAGCTGTGCTATTGAATAGTGTGATTAAAAATAATACACAAAATAGCATTTTTGCATGGGGTCCTTAATTTTGATACTCTAAAGAAATTTGATAGAAAAAGAAAAATTGCGAGCGAACAGAGCAACAATTTTTCGGCTTAGGTAGAAAAAATAAATCAACTAGATTTTCATTTAATTAACCATTAGGGTGATTTTTTATATTGAAATTTTTCCTTATTTTTGGTAGCATTGTTCCCCTTTTAGATACATATACCACACTTTGTTAAGATTTAAATTTTTTTAATAGATTTTTATAATTAATATTAGTATTAAAGAATTAAGAGTGAAAAATTTAAATTGCAATATGTACTACGAAATAAATGTCTTAATTCAAAATAATATTTTCGGATAAGCTACAAAATATACGCTTAAGCCTAAAACTAAAAAACTAAATGATCAGATATTGTCTTATTACTTGAATTTATATTAATTTGATCAAAGTTGAAATTCAATTTACCAACAAATAGTAAAAGAACATTAATCGAAAAATCAAAATGAAATCGTCTTCATACTCACATTTTATGGTGTTGATTCGGCTTACATATTCATCAGTTCTTTTCTTTAGCTGCAAGTCAGCTCCTTCCTTCCTTAAATGTTATTCACTTAATATGTTGCTGCATAAGTCTTAGATATTGAATTGAAGAGGGTTTTGTGATAACATCTTCGCATGACCAAATCTGTATTATATAAAGATTAAAAAATGATTAGAAAAATAATGAAGTAAAAAATCACGTCAGCTCTTTAACACTTCTTCATAGTTCATATAGAATGCATTTGGATCTAATTTGTACACTGGGCATCATGATAATTCGTAAAAATGCCCATAAGGAATAATGTGAATGTTTACGAATACTCTTGATGCCCCCAGTATATCTATGTATTAGTTATCTATGTATGTATTAGAGATGCACCAATTTTGGATACTTTTCGGGTCTTGGAAAAAATATTAGATTTTAGGGGTCACTAGAAAAATTTTACGGAATTCTCGTACTGGAACTCATTATTAATAGACCCATTATTAATACACAACGATTTTTCACTCGTTCTTTTTTTTAAATTATTGAAAAAACAAAATCGTTCCACCCTAATGGTAAATGCATAATCAATCAGAAATAATTCGTTAAGAAATTTATATTGCATTGCTCAACTACATATACTTATTATCATATTATCATTATTATTATATGAATTATTATTTCAAATGATCTTTGGTCACGTCACCGTCAAGTCAATATGGACTAGAAAAAAAAACAAATCAATATTTAAGTTACAATTCCTCTATAAACATAAAAATTAAAAATTCAATCCAATTATCGTAAAAATATAAATAAATTTGCATTTAACGCAATATTAATTTCGAATGTTGTACTTATTCAAATTAAGGCTTTCGGAAAATACTTTCATTTTCCACATCAATCGTCCTTCAATCAAAGTACATAAATAGCAATATCCACGAAAGCTTTCCAATTATAAAATCATATTTTAATAGCCTCGCCAAAAGCATGGAAAATTATTTATAAGAAAGAAAAAAAAATAAATAACGAGAAAATAACGAGATATCGATTGTATGCATAATTTGCTAATTTTATTTGTGTGCGGTTGATGTTGATACACCCTCAAATGAATTATTCACAATAATATTGTGTGGAAAATTCAGGTCATTGTACAGTAGGTATCTGTACAATAGTTGAATACATTTTATAACTAATAAATAGTTCGATTTATAGTTTCTGTTAATTTTAATGTTTCAAATTGTGCATATAATCAGAATTAGGGTAGATGGGGGAAGATGCGACATTTTACGTAAAATTTTGATTGTAAGATGAATTTCGAATAGTTAATCAATGTTTTGTTGTTAAATTGTGTTTATTACACATTAAAGTTTTAGTTTAGTGGAATAGTTATGCGTATAAGAGGATATTATAAAAGAAAATTTATTCATGCACCTTGAGGCAAAATGTGACATCAAAGGGAGTTAGATGCGACAGCGCATAAAATTGATTACAGCGCCATAGCAATAGGTCATGGAACTTTTTGACATAATAACGAAATGTTCATTTCTTTATTCTCTATCATTTTCATTCTATTCATTTTTTCCGTAATCCAAATATTTTACGAGTAAATCGTTAAAAACCCTGGAAATTTATAAAATTGATTGCAGCGCCGTAATGGTAGGTCGTGGAACTTTTGGGTATATGAATGAAATCTTAATTTTTTTATTCTCTATCTTTTTTGTGATATTTATTTTTTCCGTAATCCAAATATTTTTTGAGTAAATAATGAAAACCCAAGAAATTACATAAAATTGATTGCAGCTCTATAACGGAAGGTCGTGGAACTTTTTGGTCTATGTATGAAATCTTCATTTTTGTATTATCTATAATTATTGTAATATTCATTTTTTCTGCATTCCGGCTATCTTTTGAGTAAATAAATGGTTTATATGAAAATTATGTACATACTGTACCACAGCCTCCCCTATACCTTACTATTGTCGATAAATGGGAGCAAATCAAGGGCGGGGAAGTTTGAATTAAATGTATAAAATGCAAAGAATTATGCATTAGCGAAGGAGCATTCCATTTTTTGCGGATTTAAGTGCAATAACTCGAAAATTTAGATGCAGCGTTTTCCCCTAAACATTGTCGCATCTTGCTTTGAGTGTGGGGCAGGATGCGACGATTGCAATTTTTTTATAGTTTTGTTTACTTTTACTTATTATTTATGGAATAATTGTTGTTTTTATGGAGTCAAAAACTAAACAAATGTTTGAATTATGAAAAAAAAAACATAAAACTTTTAAGACTGGATATTATAAAGACAGGTTACAAACTCAAAATTAATTAAAAATCTTATTAGCCCCGATATCCATACATACATACATGCATACATACATATATGTAGAATAAATAATTGTGTGCAAAATACAATCTAATTTTATATAAATAAATTAACAACTTTGTGATAATTTCCATTTAAACAAAAAAGTTGGTTCCAATTATGATTAAGTACACATCAGGCACCTACAATACTAGTTACATATAGAATAAAAAACCAGATTTGTGATAAAAAAAATCTAGTTATTTTGTAAATATAAAAAAAGATTTATACGTACATTTTCTCGTATTTAGTGCGCGTGACCTAAGATTATTTTCATTTATTTTCAGTGAAAGTAAATAATTGTGTTTTGATATCTAAGACTAAATATATGGATGCGAATATGAATACACAAACAATTCATGATAGTGAAAATCACGTGCGTATTGTGAAATTTTAAAAATACACATTGGCTTTTATTGGCCTAATTATGTTTCAGGAAAATTAGTCGTACAGCGCGAGTCATTTATTTTCGTAGAAACTCAGATAATTTTAATGTAAATGATTTTAGTTGAAAAATAATGTCTTGGTCTTTACTAAATCGAAAAACAACATTTTCAAAAATGAGAATCCCTCTACAAAATGAAAATTTGAAAAAAAACTATTTTCCTAAATTATTATTTAATTTTTGTCCAAATATATGCATCTACCCTATGAAAATTTATTCATTGCATTATTCAATATAACAAAGAAGTTATAGAGAAATATTTAGAAATCGTACCAACTATCCCCACTCTCCCCTACCTCTTAAAAATGTAATAAAATTAATATTCTAGGTTTTTTAACTAAAAATAGATAAACATAATTAGACATTTGAGGAATACATGATTTGAAGAATAGGTACATAACTGTAAGAATTTTAATTTCATACTTAAAATTTCAAAAAATGTTGACAAAAGCGAAAATATCTCATTAAGGGATCATTAAAAAATGTGTATGCCGAAAAAGTTTCTTTAATCTGTCAAAGTTCTTTACATTCTCTACCGAAATTAATGGTAGCCAAATCATATGAGGGCGCTCAGTGCTAAATCGGCCTAACCCTAAATTGGCCAAATTTCTTGATTAATCGAGTTTAAAACAAAAACATAATTTTATCAGAAATTTTATTGATAATTTCAATTCATGCAGAAACGAAACATTTAATATTTTTTTTACTAAAAAACAAAAAAATACGCTTGAATAAAAAAAAAGTTGTTTAAGCCGTTTTTGCATCGACAAAAATGAAAATAATTCAAATATTATCAATTATCATATTATTAAAACAGAACCAAATTCTTACACCTTAGTTCTTTACTGTGTTTTGTAGACTTTGAAAATGTAGTTTTTACTATATATCTTCGTTTTGAGAAATTTGTGGGTTAGGCCGATTTAGCGCTGAGCGCCTCATACATATATGAATTCGCATTAGATTGAATTGAATGCATATTTTTATATTTAAAAACCATCCCAAATATACCATTTTTCATAAACATTGAATAACAAAAAAATATCCACATCGCAAATTTTTGCCACAAGCTCAATAAATTATTTAAATTTTTTTTTAATTTTTATATTTTAACTTAATTTTTAACAGTAAAAACATTCGACAACTTAATTTACTTATATTTTTAGCAAAAAAATTTCGATTTCCCTAAAAAAAAAGCTACAATTCATAAAAATTGGGCTAGAGATTTCGATGTTTACAATACATGGCAATTTTAAAAATAAAGACCCCTTACTAACTCGCATAGATTCTAGAAAAAAAAAAAAAATTATCGAAAACTACATATCCTGAAAGTTTTATCGATTTATAAAATTTTGCACCTCTCAGCCGGTTTTTTGGGCCGTATACCGAAGATCGAAATCATAAGGGCCTGTTATAAGCGAAATAATAAATAGGCTCCGTATAACGAGGTTTGAATGTAAAGATTTTTTTTTTTTAAAACAAACATTAAAATGCTAATACAATGGAACCTCGATTATTCGTCAGCCAAGGGACCAGTAGCCTCACGGGTAATTAAAAAGACAGTTATTTGAGATATTTATGTGATCGATTTCTTTTTATTACCTAAGTGTTATGGTTGTCCAAACTCTGCATAAAAAAACGTAAAATTTAGAGAAATGAAAATAATTTTTACTTTAATTTTAATTTTTTATTAAGTGAACAAGGAAAGGTGTGATTGACAATGATTGACAAATAAAATGTCGTTCTTCTCATTTTATAAACAAACAAACCAAAACGAAACGCAAAAGATGGTAGAATGAATAAAAAAAAATACAAACTGTCAGTGACGGTTAACCGAGGTAACGGTTAATCGAGTGACGGATAATCGACGTTCCACTGTAAGTACATATTTACACAATTTCCATTAAATCTAATGTAGTGCTTAACATCACTTTAATCGCACATAAAATAAAAAACGCATGCGCACATTCAATAAAGCTCTGCATTGTTTTTACATTCATCGAATATACATAGGTGGTGTTAACAATTTTCATATAGTTAGATGCTTAAAGCACAATAGCGATAAGATTATCCATAAGAAGTCGATATCAGCTGATTTTAAAATTGTATGTATAATTGTATATACTATGTATACCTAACACCTGTGAGCATCTGATATGATTTGTTTCTTTTCATTCCCTTCCATTCTATTAACGTAATACCTAAGATGTGCGTTTTTTCATTTTTGATTTCCATTGGTTTTAAGTAAAACTTATAAGTGTGAAAATGATCAATTAATTTTCTATTTTATTCTGATTGGGAATTTTTTGGTTTTTAGGTGGAACTTATTACTAAAATAGTTCGTATATAATATTCATTGTCTATTTTAGGTAATTTCAAGATTAATTTTATATATCGTGGTTTACAAAAAATAAAAAAATAATAAATTTACTCTATTACGATTTTTGATTACTGACAAGTAAAATATGAAGCTAAAAAAAAAATTTTAAAAAATTGTATGGGAGATATTGAATTTTATGGTTTTCCTCCATTTTTGATAAAAGCTGGTATTTTCTGCTGTAATACAGGTTAAAGCTCATCAAAATCGTCTGGGTAATTTATTTTAATTTTAATTCTATGATTTTTTTAAGATCACTTCTATATGCTAAAATTGATAAAATTGATATAAAAATCTTAAAAAATTTAATTTAAAGCGAAGCGGGTAAAATAATATCATCATATTTTAATCTATAACATCAATCAACTAGCGTGTCTTAACTTATTACGGACCCCATTTGAGAATAATATCGTGTACTATACAAATATCAAGAAATATGAAAATCGAGCTCTTTACTAGGCTGGGCTTTTACAAAAATAATGTTAGTGCGAAAAAAGTTAACTTACAATTACACCTCCTTTTCCAGCCAGTCAAATGTTAAGTGTAAGATAATTATAGTTATTTCATCATTAAAATGTTAAGAAGAAAAATGTACTCCTGACATTGACTTTGTTTTGTTGTCTGTCAAAATACTTAAATGTTTGTGTACCTAACTCTTTATTATTAATTTATGCGCACCGCAGTGTAATCACCATAATTCTATCTTTTAATTTTTTTTTAAATTTTTATCCTCTTATCGTTGATAAGAACTTTTTATTAAGTAAATATTTTTGACTTAAAATATAGAATTAAAATGCGATCAAATTAAAATATTTAACAAAGCAGAAGAAATATGTGCATATCAATAATTTATACCTACCTCTTGTAAATTGACTCTAAAAAGGCAAGAATTGGTAATTACCAACAACAATCAATAATACGTATTCGTCAGTGCCGTCATAAGGACTCCGTGAATATTGCAGCCATTTTTACACATAATCGGTATTGCAGTTAATTTTTTGCCGAAAATCATGTGATTGATGTGGGAGCCCATCCACGAAGTCTCCAATACTAAAAAGTTCTTATTCACTCTGCTCTCTGTATTTGATTGACTTCAAGTTTATGTCGCATTTGCTACCCCTGAACAGGGTGCATATCTGTACATTGACAGGTGTCATTTCATAGAGTTCTTCCGAAGCACCAGCCAGTTTAAGGCTTTTCCTTAAAACAACTGGCACTCCCAGAGCAAATATTCCACTGGATTAGAGATTTGTGTTTAAATACTATTGGATATATGTATTATGTAGTCAATGGTCATAACTCAATCCTTAATCTCTACTCTCCAGTTCCACAAAAAATTGTCGTACATTTTTGTTTGTACTACTTTTGCTAATTAATTGGTGTAATAGAAACCTAAAATTTTCTACATAAATGTAGGAGTTTGAACAGAATGCTTCTTAAAATGTGAAAAAAAGACACAATTGTCCACAACATACCAAACTCATGAAAATAAAGTCCCCATAAAATTTTTCTGGAAGAAGTTATGTCTTCTGCCTATTATTTTGTTAACATTTTATTAGTAGTCAGACGTTTTAAAATAACAAATTTTCTACTAGCATGAAGAAAATAGAAGATAAGAAAATGGAGCAAAAATTAGAGAATTGCCAACAAAAAAATACAAAAACAATCATTATGGACCGGTGGAGTGGCACATCTGTTTGGGCCTGTACATTGCTTTTACAGTAAAATATTAAGTACGGTCATTTTAGGGTTAACAATTTTATTAAGGGTACGGGCAACTAATGTAACCTAATATAAATTATCAGGAACTTTTAAGATCCATGGAAGACGTAAACTCAATTATTCGTCTGTAGTAAAGCCCAGAGGCGAAGCGTGAGACTTTTCACAAAGGAAGCTGTAACAAATAGTGACACACATATTCATTCCCTTTATCTATCTATATACACGTCAAAATGATTGCGATTGTTAAATTAAAATAAAAAAATATAAGGTAAAAGTTAAAAAGTTTCACTATGTTGGTATTTTTTAAATTTTAACAAAGGAAACACAGCGTTTTAGCGTCTTAGGAATATTCGCCTATGGTAAAGCCGTATGAATAGGTAAATAAGTTAGCCAAAAATTATTGCGCACCGCATCTATGGAAATTTACTTAAGTACCTAAGGCATAATATTTTAAATTAAGTGCGCCTAATGGAATATGGGTATAAGTATAAGCGTAAATACATTTTTAACAGATTTTAGCATATACCTACGTTTGTTTTTTTTTTAAATATTGGAACGTCGTAATGAATTAACATAGTGGCGCTACAATGTTAGGTTTTGATCAAAATTATTTAATTTTCTTAAATTTTACTCATACAATAAATAAATCACAAATTCACCATTTCAGCCCTGCATTATTTACTTAGACAATTAGCACACATGTAAATACATTACACATGCTTTTAATCAGTTCAAAAAATATGTACTTTAACAGATTTTAACAATATATGTAGGTATCTACCATCAAACGATCAGACATGGTGTTAATCTATGAGGAACACAAACGAATAACAAAATTTTATTTAACAGTTTTTTTTATCTGGCAGAAGAGAAGCTTATTCTCGAGTTATCAGATGTGAATTTATTGCTTTTGTAAGAAATTAAAAAAAAAAAAAAAACAGAAAAAAAACAAAATCTCTTATGTAAGATTGTGAGTTACTATCGACTTGTTTGGACGACGACGACGATGAGAATGCAATCTCTAGATCCAGCATGTAAGCAATTTAGTTTGTAATTAAAAAATTTAATTAAATTTGTTTTTAAATTAAGTAAATACCAAAACGTAAATTTATTTGGAAAACTTGGTAACAGTGTGAAGAGAAGAGAAGTGCGTAAAAAGTAAAATGGAAAATTATAGTGAAAACTAAAAGTGCTCGCTTAAGAAATTATTTTTCAATAAAAAAAAAACGAAAATTTGGATATATTGGGTAAATATTAGTGTGGCACATTCATGTTCGAAATTAAATTTTTTTTTTTGAAACATTTTACCAATTTTATTGCCCAAGGGGTCAAATTCTGGTTTCGCAAATCAGTTTCTTACATATCTGAACCCCACAAAATAACGCTTCTGCGCATTATTAATTGTCAAATTTTTGCAACCGTTTTATTTTAACAGTATATTGTTTTTGATATTAGAAAATATTTTATTGTGACAGATGTAAATTTTTTTTTTTAATTTTGTTTTGTACGTCACGGAAAGTTAAAATCAGTCATTGTTATTGTGGAAACATTGTGTAATTACGCGACTGTTCTATTTTCCTTAAGTGAATTTACAGATAAAAAAATAATTGTGACAATAGTGCCTCACAGTTCAAGGTCGGCCGAAATTTTATCTTACAACCTCGTGAGCTTGTGGTTTATATACTTAAAATAACCGATAACAATTTTTGGGCACTATAATAATTAACCGCAACTGTCTGCTGCCACTACGTGAGAAAAAAACACATTGATATAAATTGCGCAATACCTTGAAACATTTTACTTGCGTAGATATGTACATTCCGTAAACGTGACGTGAAAATCCGTGTTTTTCGATCAGAATTTGACCCCAGGTTTTTTTCAAAATTATTTTTTCCCAAAGGCGATCGTCAGCCTAGACATGATCGCTTCAAAAATGAAATTATGCTAATGAACTGCAAAAAACATAAGTTAAAAGAGTCTGATGATGATGATTCAAGTCGATAATATTGAATTTTTTGAGTTTTCATATAAAAAAAAGGAAAAAAAATGTTGTTAGCTTCGCTCGCAATTATTTTTTTTTTAATCAATTTTATACACTTTTTATAAAAAATTTAACACAACATAATTGGCAATGGATTTTCGTGAAATCTAACGGACAACCTATCTAAATCTATGAGAACGCTTAGTTGACATGCATAAATATCTACAAATTTTGTTTGAATAGGTGTATTTCGATTCAAATGGAACACATACGTCCCGGTAGAAGTTTTCCCTTCATACAAAAATTTTATCTTAATTTCTTATTATTATTATTTATAGCAAAGTTAAAAAAACCAACAAAACCTCGGTAAGTATGCTGGTTGCTTCTTTTCTGTTCGAAAAAAATATGGGTAATTTCTACAAAGAATTTTATAAAAATAAATTTTTAAAAATATGGTTTTGTAAAAATTTTTTAAAATCGACTTCTGTGATTTGATACTTAATATTTATTTTTATAGAATCTAAGAAATTATTTTATTATATTCAGTTGATTTATTAGAAATTAACAAACTACTTTATAAAATTTACAATTTAAATATTCTATTTGCCGCTTATAAACAAAATCTTTATTAATTTAACGAAATAATTTATCAATTTTACCTATTACAAAATCGTAATATTTAAAAAAATGCAAGTTATAATTAAAAATTTCTTCGGACGAATATAGAAAAAACTTTTGTTAAATTTATAAAAAAAAATTTATTGATTTTACCCATTATTTTTTTTTTTTTGAGTGTATTAAGAGACTTTTTATGCAGACTTTCTCAAATATAAGTTAACTGATATACTGAACTACATATTTTGAATTCGGTGATTAATTTAAACACCCCTCCCCTCCCCAATTGCAGTTACGCCAGTTCATTCCCATACAAATCATCAGAATATCGCGTTTTAAAATATATAACTAGGTAGGTACTTCCGAAATGAAGATATCATAACTATAGTGTTCAATCACAATAAACTTTCTGTCCTACACTCTACAGATAGCATGCATATTTCATAAAGTTTCACAAACAGCTCTATTGTTTAGATACAAAAAAAAAAAAAAAAACTTTTAATTGTATTTTTAAAATATAACAACAATCAACAATGTACCTGGTGTACGTATTATATATTCTACCAGGAAATGATTCTGAACAATTTTAATTGCCACCCAGCAAACCAACGGTATCATTATAAGCATAAAACCTAATAGTTTCCACTAATTGGAGAAAATTCAGTTTAATTATGCGAAAGCAAAGGATACTGCAGACAATTTTTCATGTGGTTGTTTTTTTTTTTGTATTTATGTAAAAAAGAAATTGGAAACTTTCAATCCATTGTACTCGTATATAAATGGACGAATCAATTTTAGAGCGATATTCAGTAATCAAATTTCTGTATATAGCAAAATTATAATAATACCGATTGGATCATTGGAGCATCTGATGATATAAGTAAAGATTTGAAAAATTGCAATCGTTGCACATAATTATCGATTGCAAACGTTGCACAAATATGTAAGTATGTCGATTCCTTACAAAAAAAAAATCGCCGCACACACACTGTATGTATATAATCTTATATGTCATTTTGTTTTGACTTTATTATTAGGAAAAAAAAATGAAAATGATTAATTAACTGGCTGGTGGCCGATAATATGAAATATTAAAATTGATTTTGAAACATTGTTAACGAAAAACTAACTTAGTTAATAGTGCGTAATTATTAAGAAAACTATTTCACGCTTCGAAAGTACTCGTACATACTTAGAGGACCTGATTTGCATTAGCGGTTGGCGTAATATTTTCTTAAACAATACACTCATTCCAGTAAATCTTAATTAAAAACGTACCTATTCCTTTTTTTGTCGATCAATGTACCAGAAGAATGGACAAATCTTGGGAAAATCAAGAAAAACTTTTGTTCGTCTCTAACAGTTTAGAAAATAAAAAACTTTTTTAGGTAGTAATTAATTCAGATCGGTACGATTGTTTGCAAATTATTATCTATTTTGTGCGCCCGGCCAAAGTGCCCCGTTTGCACCTTGGACAAACAGCCCCTCATATTTATGTAGATGAATTTAAATTCAGAAACGATTTTAAACATCTTTTAAGCTTTTGTAATAAATTATTATGCCAAAAATATAAAGTAAGAGAGTAAACTGAGCTTATCAGGTGTATATGGGGGCTGCTGCGCTTTCAAAATTTTCCAGCTAATTTTTAATCGAAAAAATCGTTAATTAAAAATTTCGTTGCGATATGTTGATCAAGAAAATCTGAAGTTAAAAAATAAACCATACGTACCAGCAAATATACATACTGCCCAGATCAACACTAGCATAAGTAAAATGGGGTATTTTTTTGCTTATAACTTTAAAGCAGGCATCGGCAACCCGCGGGTGACCAAGTGACCCACTTGAGTTCGGCAAATATAATATATGTAAAAATAAATTATAAAACATAAACATGAAACAAAGTTGCAGAATTGTCCGAACGAATCTCATCATTTCGCGACTAGCGTTTATTCACGTTAACGACGAAGTTAGATATAAACAAGAGCAGATGCGTGATCAGCAGGTGATTATGGGCTAGCTACACTCTTTGACTGCAGCCGACCAATAGGAGACCTACCCACCTGCTGTTCATGAATCTGCACTTAAATTCCTAGTCGCAAATCACAGTTTCGGATATATACGAACAGCACAAAATAACTGCGCATTATAAATTTTTAAATTTTTCAACAGTAATGTTGTAGATATTAGAAAATTAAATATTTTATTGAGATGTAAAAAAATTAGTTTATATTGTTTTATTCGTAACGGAAAGTTAGGATTAGTCATTGTTAATGTGTGGTAAACATTGTAATTACTCAAGTTATGACTTTATTTTAGTGAATTTAGAGATAAAAATATGAGTTTTACAATAGTAGTGAGCAGTGTCATTGAACCGAACCGTCCTCTAAATAGTCACATGTTCGTTAATTTTGACTCGCATCCAATAAAAGGTTGCCGATGCCTGCATTAGAGTCATCCTTCAATCATTAATCTGTGTGATTTTAAATTCTGCCACTTCATGGGTGTGAGTTAGGGATAGTAATTAGTTGTAAATTGGAAAATTTTGTACATTTAAACGTTTTTTTTTGTATTCAACAATTTGTAATAAATCTCAGTTTTAGTGAATACTATTCACTGAATAGTGATTACATGACATGTAGGCGCACAAAAATCGCAAAATAGTGCCAAAACAACAAAAACCAATTATTAGTCGAAGAAATCAAATTCCCAATAAAAAATTTGTACCTTAGGATAGTGCCTTAAATATTAAGAATAAATAATTCAATTTAAAATGTAATTTTTAAATTGTGCAAAATATCGAAGTACAACATTAAACGAGTAATAATAACTAAAAACAGATCTGTTAAAAAAATTTACAATTACCAAAATGGCCATCGTTTTCAGTGCTGCCAGAAATTACACACCTCTCTAAGTATTTTATTCATTAATTAATACTTGAAGAGTACAAATATAGAAATGCTGATAAAAGTCTAAAGAGTTATTTTACTAAAATTAAGAGGCACCTTGAGGAAGCTGGGTCTAGAAGAAAGCGGCACGTGAATGTTCTGTAAAGAAACCCTAATACACCTCCTTACAGAATGCGGAGCACTCATCCACAAAAGGAGAGAAGGACCTTCCGTCCCTTAATCCACTCAAAATCCTTAAATACCTAAAGGAAACAGGACTTGAGGTACAGGTACTTTAAATAATGGAGAGGCTCTATGAAGATAGAAGTAAAACAGGGGGGCACAATAGTTTTAAAAAGGTCGAGGTGCAGCGATCACCCCCAACAAACAAATCAATCAATAATCTGTCCTGTTTATATTTTATTGTCTAAGGTTTTTACATATTTTAATTAAATTTACCGGGGACTTCTTTAAAATAAAATAAAAATCCAGAGTATAGAGGCAAAGTGAGGAATAATAAAAAATATTTTTCAAGAGATCAAAAAGTTTGAAATGGTGTCGTAATTTTTTTTTTCCTCCTAATTACTACCTTAGTAGAATATTCTTTTTAAATGTAGTTTAAACCTATATAATCTGTAAGTAGTATATAATCGCTAAGTAGTAAATGAACACATATTTATTTAGAATATTTTATTAAGGCACTTAATAATAAAAAGATGAGATAACACCTGCTTATCATAGTCATAATTCTTATCGTACACATTACACACATATATATACTCGTATAGAATGAATTATCTTACAGTTTCCATAAAAGAAAATTATTATAAATTGTCGAATTATTTTTATTTTTTTACCATTATTGTGCTACTTTGCATACGGAATATTTGTGCGTGCCTATTTTAACTATACACGTTTAACCTTCGTTTCGCATAGATTTATTATTTCATGTTTACATTAGTTATCACTTGATAATGCTATTTTTGAATAATTATTATCCACTACGTAAATGATGGAAATAATTTTTTTTTTAAATATTTACTAATTAAATCATCGCTAAGTGATACGGAACATCATGTAACGTTCAAATGGCCGGTCAATTCGGCATCGTTTTAGAAGTGTAACAACAGACGCTGCCGCATCGCCGGTTGTTAATTATTTATGTCTTCCGCATCGTTACGAAAATGTTTAATTTTTGTTTTTGTTTTGCCTAAGTGTTATGTTTGTTACCTAATAAAATAATAATAGACAACGATTATTAGGTATATCATATACCAATGGTCTCTATAACTATCTATTTCTATATATCTACAATTAGAAAGATTATGATTGTGTAGTGATCGCGACAACAACAAAAATATAAAGAAAATACAAGTTCAAGTCTGTTGTTTACATTATTTTTGTCGAAATTATTATTATTGTTGTTGTTGTTGTTGTTATTGTTAAATGCAAAAACCCAGCCTATTGGAATGGAGGGCTACTTTGTATCTCGACGAGTTTCGCTGCCCACGAATTATGACAGAAATTTCGATCAGTCTCGAACGGGTAAGTGAATTAGTTTAATATTGAACAGAGATCAGTTAACAACTAACTGTCTAGAAGACTGGTAGAGAGTGATAGAGACAATAATTATGTAGACGTTTTGTTTTTAAATTTAGTGTCACAGAATTTTTAGTGTTTATTTGTTTTGAAATAAATTAAAGACAAAAAAAAAACAAACTTTTTTTGATTAATGCTGTAAAATTTAAGTGATCGGTAAATATTTTATTTTGAATTTTTTTATTTTTTTAACCCTTTCGCAGCTGCTGGGACACATATGTCCAAGCAGAAGTTTAAAAACGGCTGAATTTAAAAGTTTCTATATAATATGGGATACATGTGACTCAAATCGTCTTTTGAAATGTTATCTAACGGTATTTAGCTTTGTGGGCGTGTCTTTAAAATTATTCATGTTTAGTTTT